>JAZHYW010040610.1:0-11758 GCA_037355805.1 Ixodes ricinus | reverse complement strand
TTGTTGTTGATTACGGGCTTTATGGCGCAAAGCTACTATGGCCATACTGCGCCAAACTTGTTTGGTTGATACATACTCAGGACTTTTTTATACAAATGATCTAAAAAACGTTCATGTGACAAGGTTATAAGTCATAGAATTAAAATTACAACTCCAGTAGGAAGCCGGTTTTCCTTAAGTAATTGATGACACGATCAAACGGTACTATAGGAGTCTCCCCAATTAGCAGAGCTGGGTGAAAAGGAATCTGGTGTGAAAAAAACTCAGGGAAATGTGTACGTCGTTCTTGCTCAAGCCCTGGGCACAGCCACAAAATGTGTAAAATTGTTAAACGCTCCCCACAGTCATCACACAGGGGTGGGGCTTCTCCCCTGAGCAGATGTTTGTGGGTGAGGTAGGAGTGTCCAATTCTAAGACGACACAAAAGAACTTCATGGCGGCGGGTTTTGTGGGATGCACTCTCCCACATACCAAGAGCTGGTTTAATCCTGTGAAGTTTGTTTTCGAACTCAAGACTCCACTCCGATTGCCATAGCTGGAAAACTGATGCTTTAACTAAGGGCTTCATGTCTTGAAATGGAATCTGTGAGGTAGTTGGCAGTAGGTGCTTAGAGCTAGTGGCCAATTCGTCTGCTCTTTCGTTACCTAGGATCCCCATATGGCTAGGAACCCAGCAGAATTTTATGTCTCGGCCAAGCCGCAGACCACATTGTACCTTAGATCGGACAAGTTGTGCCAGTCTATTTTTACTTCCCTTCATTGAGCAAAGTGTGGTGAGCACACTTTGAGAATCCACGAATAAAATAGATTTCATTGTCTTGCTGGTGAGAATATATTCCAAGGCCATCAACACCGCATAAAGCTCTGCCGTGTAAATACTTGCACATTCCTTGAGACGCTGAACCTTACTGAATCCTTCCGAGTAAACTGCTGATCCTACAAAATGTAATGATTTGGCACCATCGGTATAAAATTGGGAGTAGTTACCATACTTCTTCTGCACCTCAAGGAATTCTTGCTGAATCACCACTGGGGGGATGTTATGTTTGTTAAATCTAGTAAAATACCAATCACAAAAGACAGGCAACGTACTCCACGGAGCTTCATTTTCACCTTTCTGCAAAAGGTCGGTCTCGTCAAGGGTGAAGTCAAGAGATGTACAAATGCTCTCAAGGCGAAGGCTTAAAGGCGGTACAACCCTGGGTTTATTTTCGAACAAACGAGCAAACCGAGAATGTTGCAAAGCACCATAGGTTGGGTGATTTGGATAGGAAAGAATTCTGGAAGCATAAGTCACAGCGAGATAACGTCGTCTGTGCCCAAGTGACATCTGATTAGATTCAGCGTACAAGCTAGGAATGGGCGAGGTGCGGAAGGCACCTGTAGCAAGCCTTAAACCGAGATGGTGCACAGGATCCAGCATTTTGAGTGCAGAAGGCCTCGCTGAGTCGTACACTATAGCACCATAATCCAGACGTGACCGGATAAGGGAGTTGTATAGGCGTAGCAGACATATTCTATCGGATCCCCATGACTTGTGTGCTAAGACTTTAAGAATATTGGCTGATTTAAGGCACTTCTTTTTCAGGCCCTTCAGGTGGGAAACGAAGTTTAACTTTTTATCAAACGTTATGCCCAAAAATTTATGCTCTGTTTTTACACTAATGGGAACCCTGTTTAACGTCAGTTCTGGGTCTAGGAACAGCCCCCGACGCAGAGAAAATGGCACACAGATAGTCTTCTCAGGCGAAAACTTAAATCCATTTTCGTCAGCCCACTTACTGATTTTGTTGATGGTAAGCTGCAGTTGCCGCTCACAGCTAGACAAATTACAAGAAGAAACCGAAATGTGAATATCATCCACGTAGAGGAGTATGAAACGGAAGGTGGAATTACCTTTGACAAAGAGTTAATCTTTACGGCAAACAAGGTGACACTCAATACACCTCCTTGCGGAACACCGTTTTCCTGGACATACTGGTCAGATAGTGTGGTGCCAAGTCGAACTTGAAAGGAGCGACCTGTGAGAAAACTGCTTATGCACCGCAACATGCGACCACGCACACCAGAGGCATACAAATCGTGAAGGATACCATACCGCCATGTCGTATCATATGCTTTCTCCAGGTCGAAGAAAACAGAGACACAATGTTGCCTATTTACGAAAGCTTCACGTATAGTTGTTTCCAGACGGACTATGTGGTCCAACGTAGACCGCCCTTCTCGAAAGCCACATTGGTTATTAGCGAAAAAGTGGTTATGCTCCAAAATATATATTAACCGCCTATTAATGAGGCGTTCGAAGGTTTTGCCAAGGCAACTCGTTAACGCGATAGGACGATAACTACGTGGGTCCGAAGGGTCCTTCCCAGGTTTCAGCAAAGGAATCACATGCGCCTGTTTCCAGATTTGAGGAAAGTAAGCTGCTTCCCACAGATAGTTGAAAAAACCTAGTAGTGTGTTCAGTGATTCCCTAGACAATTGACGGAGCATTTCATAGTGGATTCTATCAGGGCCCGGAGCCGAGCTCTTCTTGGAGCTCAGAGCCACCTCTAGTTCTTGCATAGTGAAAGGAGTGTTGTATGGCTCAGAGCTACAACCGGACATGGGTATATGGCGACGCTCAGCACTTGCTTTAAAACGTTTAAATTCCGTCCGATAATTTCGGGAGCTGGAAACATTCTCGAAGTGCTCTCCAAGCACATTCGCAACATCTTTCAGCGAATTAGCAGGGGAGCTAAATAGAGGAATAACAAAGCAACGGTAATCCCCTTTGATTTTTTTGTACCTATCCCAAACTTCCTTCTCCGAGACAAAACTATTTAGGGAGGAAATGTACTTGGTCCAGGACTTCCACTTAGCTTTCCTCCTAGTCCATCGGGCCTTTGCTTTTAGTCTTTTAAATGCTATCCTATTTGAAGAAGTAGGGTACCTCCGAAAGATATCCCATGCCCTATGTTGCTTTTTCCTTGTGGTGGCACAGTCTTCATTCCACCAAGGCCTACACCTCTTGGGTAAGTTTTCCGAGGTGCAAGGAATGGCGTCTTGGGCGGCACTTATGATTTGCTCCGTAACATACACTGTCGCTTCTTCGGGTGACAAATTTGCTAGAACTGACGGGTCAAGCCCAGCCTCAAGTTTAAAGAGTGCCCAGTCGGCTTTGTCCAGTTTCCACCTAGGGGTTCGTTTTAAAATAGTCGGCAGAGGAACGAGGCTTTCGATTACAACCGGGAAATGATCACTCCCAAAAGGGTTGTTTAAAACCTTCCAAGAAAAACAGGGAAGTAATGATGGTGATGAAATGGAGAGGTCGATGGACGTGAAGCAATTATGAGTGGAACTATAAAATGTTGGTTCTTTCTTATTTAAAAGACATACGTCTGAGGACAGTAAAAATCTTTCTACAACAGCGCCCCGAGAGTCAAGACGCTTACTGCCCCACATGGGACTGTGAGCATTAAAATCACCACATATTAAAAAAGGCGTTGGGAGTTGCTGAACCAATCCCTGAAGTTCATGAAGATGCAGTTGACGATGAGGTGGTAAATACAAGGACACAACCGTAATGAGACGATCAGCAAGGACACGTACCGCGACTGCTTCTAGTGATGTACGCAGAGGAACTTCCACACACGCTATGCCACTCCGTATAACAATGGCAACACCACCAGAAGAGTGGTCTGAATCCCGATCCTTTCTAAAAACGCGGTGACGATTAAAAACATTTGTATGGGTGTTGTTAAGATATGTCTCCTGCAAGCATACAGCAATGGGCTGTAGCTCATCCAGAAAGAAATGAATGTCATCAATATTTTGCAGGAGACTTCTACAGTTCCACTGTATAAAACTATACGTGTTCATGTTAAAATGATGTAAAGTAACAACAACACAAAAAGGAAAACCTGCCCTAGGTGTCCTGGGGCGGTTTGGGTGGGGTTATTCGCGGATTAAGCTTTTTCTGAGATGACTTTTTAAGCTTGGCATCATCAGGTGGGACCGAACGAGAGGGAGGAGGTTCACCAAGTTCCATCCGCTCCTCCTCAGGCTGAACAGCTGAGGGAGCAGCTGGTACGGGCACCTCCTTAGATGTCGAGGCCTCTCCTAAAGCCTTAAAACGAAACACACCCTCCTTCTTCTTGGGAGGGTTCGAGTAACCAAGGCAGGCACATCGTTCGATGCCCTGTCCTTTGAAACGGAGGAGGCACCAGTGCCTTCTCCCTGAGACTGGTGTTGCCGCCTTTCCTCTTGTCTCCCCTCCATTAGCACGGAGGCATCCCTTGCCCCTGCACCATCTGGAGGCCCCTGTGGTTTCTTTGGTTCCAACGACAAACGGGGTCGTGGAGCGAATCTTTGTGAGGCAGGGGAGGTGGTGGAATCACCAGGTCATTAGGAGAGACCTGGGTTCCTACCGAAGACTTTGATGGCACACCCCCTGCACGTGCCACCAAAGAGTAAGGTCCCTTCTGCAGGAAGGAGAATCGCTTCCTGGCTTCGGGGAACGAAATGTTCTCTTTCACTTTGAGTGTTATAATTTCTTTTTCTTCTTTCCATTTCTTGCAAGACCGGGAATAAGCAGGGTGAGGTTCATTGCAGTTGATGCAGCACGGTGGATTCGAGCAATTATCTGCAGGGTGATCATTTTTGCCACACTTGGCACATGTTGTCCTTCCACGGCAGCTCTGGGCGCTATGGCCATACCTCTGGCAGTGAAAGCAACGCTGAGGGTTTGGCACATACGGCCGTACTCTACAGTTCAGATACCCTGCCTTGACCGATTCTGGGAGTGCTCTCAGCTCAAAAGTGAGAATGACATGCTTCGTCTTAATCTCTTGACCGTCCCGGCGAAAAGAAATACGTTTGGCAGCTATGACTCCTTGGTCACGAAGGCCATCGACAATTTCATCTTCGGTGGATTCTAGAAGGTCATCTTCTGATATTACGCCTTTAATAGTGTTCAAGGTGCGGTGGGGTGATACAGTAACCCTATAGTCAGAAATCAAGTTGAGTGCCAGCAGGTCTGAGCTTTGTTTAGAGGTTACAACTTCAACGAGGAGATCTCCAGATGGCATTTTTTTTGCTTTAAAATTCTTCCCGATGACAGATTCAAGAGTCTTCGAAACCAGGAAAGGGGATAGCTTGGATAAAGGTTTTTCCGTTTCAGAATGCATGACAAGGAATCGAGGAAACTTCTCCATGGGTGCAAATGCTTCTACAACGTGTACTTCGGTCCGGACCCTTTTCAGGGCCCGATCAGGTTTTTGGTTTAGCTTGGAACCCATAAAAATGGGAAGGCGTTCGGCGTCTGTAGCGCACCACCCACCACGGAGCCCAACATGGGGATAGGTAATGCGCCATAGCAATAAAGGTTTTGCTGACGACATTACGCTATCAGTGCTGCCAAGACACTATAACCTAGTGTGGGTCCAGACAAGGGGTCTATCGCCACCCAAGGTTAGCCCTTGCCGCCAAAGATGGTGAATATGAATGACAGAAGAGTAGAGAAAAGAGAAAGATAGGAGGGGATAGTAGAAGATATGGCGACTGACTGAATCATCCTGGTCGGGCCAAGCCAGGACACCCGTCTACGGGAAGCGGGGGCCAAAGTGGTGTATTGCCTCACCCGGGGGCCCCGAAGGGTCCAAACCTACCCCGGGCTCGGCTCAGCCACCAGGATGCCCTTTTCCCCGGACACGGGAAAGCCACGCACAGCCAGACGTGGGCGGGAGAACCCGCATGGCTCGGGGTCCGTGGAGACGCCACTCTCCAAACACCTGCTTTTCACGAGGTGCCCCCTGCGGGGCGACCGTACCTGGTTGCTAGGGGAGACCTGACGCGGCCGCGCCGGCCAGGAGGGGCGAGGTGGTGTATGCGCTATCCCGCCAGGTGGCTGCGCCCCCTCGGAAGGTGTTTGTGTCCCCCCCACCTCCCGCTGCGCGCGCCGGCTCCGCCGACGCCGCGAACAAATCTCGGAGCATCGGCGCACCCCCCCCCCCCCCCCACCCACTCCTGTGTTTACAGAAGTTCGCTCGCATCGGGTCCTACCGCGCGTCGCGACGGGCGCGCCCGCGCTCCGGTGAAGGGACACTCGAGTGGGACCTCCTACTACACGACGCGGTCGCCCCCGGTGACTGCCTTAGCCGCCGGACACCGCGTCGTGCCAGCCACCAGCTGCTGGAATCCCCCATTCCGACCCCCTTCACTTCCCGGCTACCCATCATTAGACCCACTAAATTAATCAATTCTCACTCACCTCGGCCGACCACTGACCCACCTACCCCTTCCCACTATACTCTTACCCCCCTTCTCACCCCCAACTTTCTCCCCCAAACCCCCAACCCCTGAGAGCCAGTGACCAAAGCGAAGCGCCCAGTGCGCATACACTGTTGGACCTTCACTTTCCCCCACTCCTCCACAACGCTGGAGAAGAAGAAGAAGCAGGCGGTCGGGTAGCCATCGCCGCCATCGCGACTGTTCGCGTGCGCTTTGTTTACGGAGTTCCGCTTCCCTTGGTTGTCGCGTACCACCGCATTCCTCTTTGCGTGCGTGCTGTGCAAAGGCGCTGCGGAGTGCTTGAATTTCGACTTCTCGTGTAGAAGCAATGGCCAGCGTCAAGAAGCGGAACGACGACGACGGTAGGCTGACGAAGTTAGCACACAGCGTGTTGAGGCGGGCGAAAAGGTTGTGACGGCAGGCGGACATCGGGATGCCACGCAGCGCTCTGAGCACTTTGTTGAAGAACAAGAGCAGATATCGAAGCCTGCAAAGGCGGCGGAGCGGCGAACGTCGGGGCCTGTCGTGTGCGTGCTGCTGCCCACGGGAAAGTGGAAAAAGGCGCTCTATGCCTGGCGCAGAAGTGCGCGCGGGCTTGACTCCCTGTGGATGGCCCAATGCTGATTGCTAAAGGCCAAATGGTTTGCTGCTGCGTTGGGTGAGGACAACTTCGGCGACAACACCGGGTCGGCTTCACCGATTTAAGCAACGCTACAACATCGTCGGCAAAACCATTTACTGGCGAAAGCAGAAGGCGATGCCGCAGCCAGGACATCCAGCAGTGGTTGACGAAGGAGTGGCCGGAAATCTCGGCGCAGATTTTCACCCGCTGAAATTTTCCAGCGCCGACGAGACCGGTTTATTTTGGCAAATGCTGCCAGAAAGCAAGACTCGACGTCCGAGCGGCGCGTGTCGCAACGGCAAAATGAGTAAAGCCCGCGTGGGCGTTCTGCTGGGAGCAAACATGGATGGGTCTCAGAAGCTCAGCCCTTTGCTGATCGGGAAAGCAAGGGGCACTGCGCTGTTTCCAGAACTGTGGCTGGCTTCCCGTTCGCTACGCCTCGAACAAGAAGGCGTGGACGACGCGTCAGCTGTTGCTGCGGATAAGCTGCAAGCATTAGGGACCGTCCGAGCTGGGCGAGTCGGGGCGTCGCGGCGGCACTTCTTATGTGGACAGCTGCTCGGCACCGCTGCACCTGCGCACTGACTCAAAAACATCAGAGCGGAAGTTTCTGCCGTGCCAGCACGACAGCGAAGTTGCAACCGCTCGACCCGGGGCATCATCAAGTCTTTCAAGGTGGGCTACGGGAGCGACTCCTTGATGAAAGCTGCTGAGTCAACCTCTGCCTGGGCACCGAGCTGAAGGTTGACGCAGCAGGTTGCCCATTCGAAATGCTGACGGGCGCCTGGCGAGAACGTGAAGACGGACGCAGTGGCCAACTGCTTCCGGAAGGCAGAGCTCCGTGACCCGGCGGAACTTGCCGAAACTCGGTGAAGACAGCGACGAAGAGCGCTATCGGGCGAACGCATTTTCGCGAATAGATCGGCGCTCTTCGCTACTACCGTTCTACCCGAAGTGTCTGCGAACGATTTCGTGGAAGTGGACTGCAATGTTCGAGCTCAGTACGCTGGCTCAACTTGTGCGAGCGACACCGCTGGCTGCGGTCGCAGGGACCCAGGATGCCGGCCGACAGCAACCAAGTGGCGACGAAGATCGTCCGAACGAAGAGCGCCAGACTGCACGCTTGCGTACTCCGCCGCCGAAGCGGCGGCGGCGTTCAGCTTGATTCGCCGATTGATGTGGCGACATGGAGGGAACGCCGGGCTGTCGCACCTGGACAGACCTCGATAGAGATAGAAGGCCAGCGTCTTCAGCTTCATTTTCGAAGACAAAGAAGCGGGCCAAAGACACGCGATTTTTGCTCACGGGCAATAAAACGTTCCATTGCATCGCGTGTGCCGAATTAGTTTGTCGTGCTTGAATTGCGCCGATTGTAGGTGATCGTCCGCCACCGGGTAAGGTCTCAGGGCGGCACATTTATTTGTCTATCAATTTTCATATATCGAACTAATTCGCGATCCCCTTCCGGTAATCGATATCCCTGTTCGACTGCTATGACGGCTCTCGTCATGGTTACAGTCAAGAAAAAGTATGTACAGTACAGAATCTCGTTAAGCGAAATCAGCCTGCACGCGGAATGGTTGCTGGCAAGCAAACAACTATCTCGAGGTTGTTTGGTTTTGTATTCATGCAATGTAAAGTGAATCCCGTTAATCGGAACTCAAATTCTCGCGCCTCCGGGTAAACGGAACCGAAAACGAAACTTTGTCGCCGACTATATTTTCGCTACCGCAGAAAAGAAAAATAACTCTTGCGTAATAAAACAGTATTAAAAATGTTCTTAATATTTATTGGCTTTATTGCCCAAAGTGCGCATGTACGCATGGTTTTGGGAGTTTCTTTCTCATTTTTTATTCATGCTGGCTGTGTGTGGTTGGCTTGGCTCAACAATGCTTCTGCTCGCATCGTAGGCCTAGTGTCCTACTTTCTACGATGGTGTCCACGAAGCGACAACACCGTGCGCTCACGTTAGTCAAAAAAGATCGAGAGCCAATAATGATTTCGATAGCGGTTCTGTCATCGAAAACGGGGCTTGCAACAAGGTCCACCTGCAATGCCTCTCGGCCATGGATGACGTCATTCGAAAGAAAAGGTTGCTGGATCTTGAACAAACCAAAGATCTCCTCGTTTTGCACTACTCAGTGAGTGATTGTTTTTAGAGACACCCTGAGAGGCTGGGAAAGAAATGGAGAACATGAATATTGCCTCCAATGTTTTACACGGGTTGTGTGAATATACAAAAGCAGCAATTTGGTGTTTTGTCATTATTTTGTCTTCTACATTCATGGTGGTGTTTACAAATTGTGCACTTATGGGAAACAGCATTTAAGCTGGCATTCAACATTTTTAGTGTACCTACACTACATACTCTCAGTAAATGAAACTCTGATAAATGGAACAGATTTTCCTGGTCCCTTCAGGTTCCGTTTATCGAGATTGTACTGTACTTGATATGGTGCCAGGCGTGGCAGCCGATGGTAGTAGTGGATGCGCATGTCGTTGGGACGTATTCAACACCCGATGTAGCGCACGAACGTAAAGTCGCAAAGTATAGCGAACCTGACTTCTTAAGTCTGGTGCGGGGTCCTACTCGGACCCGCCAGTGGTTACCTCCATAACAGTAACCCATGAGGGTTTGGTCGCCAAAGTGGAGGCCACCCTGGTAGATCTTGGGCCAGGAAACGGCGACTTTAAGATAATGACCATACGTTGTCTTCGGGGGGGGGGTGGGGAGTTCGCTGCTTTAGGCGGCATCAGCAAATGACCACTGCGTATTGCGGGCGATGAATACGGCTGTTGCCAACAAACACCCGTGTTGGCCCTTCGGGGCGTAAGATCAGGTCCCTCTCCCTTGAGGGATAGAAGTGCTCTTGGGGTCGTTGGTAGTCCGAGGGGCATCCCCAGTTCCTGATTGGAGAGGGTGTTATCAACCCATCGTGTCTGCCAAACCCTGTTAATGGACGTGTTGTTGGAATATTTTGATGTGCGTAATTTGTTTTTTTTGTTTTTTTACAATTTGGTTATAATTGCACACTTGGGATGGTAAAAACTCACTAACAATGCCTCAGGAAGCAGTGGCCACTTTAGCGCGCCTTTCTCTTTGTGGGACTGGGACTTTGTGCCCGTGGATGCCTGACTTCATGGAGTACATAAAAAAAAATCAAAAGCCAACTTCACTTCGGTTGCGCTTGGTTCGCGTGCCGTCTTCCGGTGGTCGCGTCTTCATCCGGGACTGCTCACGTTTGAGACTGCCGCGTGCCCCGGACACTGCCGGACCCCCGCCGCTCTTGGGAGGACCCAAGTCCACACCGCAAGTTTCAGCACATCTCGAAACGCATGAGCAGCCGGCCGTCTGTGGCCATATTCACCCTGGGGGACTGTCAATAGACCCTTTCCGGAATTCAGTGCCATCTGGTGACTCAAATGGCAGTTTATCTTTACTATACCTAATGACGGCAATGAACCTATGGTCTGCGAGTATTTAACGAGGCACCGTCACTTTTAAAGGTCAACAGAAAGCGAGAATGTGCACTTCACTACAGTTGCCTTTCAATCTCTTTTAGTGTCGATAGCGAAAAAAATGCAGCCAGTCGGAACGAATGGCCAACCCGCAGAACGCCTTGATAGTTTTATACATCAAGGGGCTTGACAGCTCTAGTGAGTGCTACTAACATACTGACTGGGACTGAGTTAGAAACTGAACGCTTACACAGCTCTGGCGTCCAATTCCTGCTTCACGCCGCGCTAACATCTAAAATTATAGGCCTCAAATCATCTGCTTAGGAGCATCTTCAACTTCTTCCTTCATCAGTGAACAGAAGGCCGCCATTAGCATAAGCACATTTGCCGTTTCAGATGATGATGATAGTGATCAAAGTGGCCAGACCGAATTCCGGAAAAAGTCTATTACGCCTCGGCCGTTTTTTCTTTTTTTTTTTAGATCTCTGCTTTGAATTAGGCACAACGTTCTGTGGTTTCACTGCCTTTCATTTCGAAGCAACTCCACTTCCAATTCGAATTTCATGCGCGAATAGGGAGCGCACGCGACTCTGTTTAGTTGCGCCGGTCGTCAACAGAGGGCTGTACGTTCCTACTTTGGATTTCGCCACCTCTGTTCGGCTTGCAGCAAGAAAAACCTTCTTTCCTTTTTCTTTTAAGTGCTGGGAGGTTAATTACCAAACTTTTTGTCTCGTAGTTACGGCTACAAAGAAGCCCCGTGAACGGGTAATTCACAACCCGCCTAGCGCACTTTTTTTCCCCTTCTGCTACAGCAGGGTGCCTGTTGATTCCATCCGCTTGTAGGGGGATGTGGGGCAATTGCTAATCGCAATACACTCTACTACGGTGCCATTGACCTTTAGACTACTCGTAGTCCGTTGCTCTGGAAAACAAACTCATTCCTTGATTTGAGAGTTGCTTACCTGCGGCCTGTCTAGTACAGGCCGCACTCACTGAACTACCTATTGGCCACTGACCACCTTTACCTACCATTCGTCACCGTACCGACATGCAATACTTATGCATTTATTCATTTCATTTTTATCACATTAGGATCATTTCCATCTTCGCTCATCATGGCATCAATAAAAAGAGGAGTTTGTGCTCCCTGATGACGTCGTACACCGCTTGTGCGACATGCGTCTCACCTCTCGGATCAAGCTCAGTGGTACCATTGCCTCCAACGCCCATGGCTGCCAGTTGTGACACCATGTGACAGTTGGAAAGGAAGGCGCTCTGTTTGCCGCGATCAGCACGTACGTTTAAAGGGCACGCTGACTCCCCAAATGTCATCTTTTTCGCTATTGTCTAAAACGGTGCAAATTGCAGTCATAGACACTGCAAAAAAGAAATGCATCGCAAAAAAAA
>JAZHYW010040607.1:0-249391 GCA_037355805.1 Ixodes ricinus | reverse complement strand
TAACATGGGTCTAAAGTATCAAACTGCCCTAAAACCATTTCGAGACACTCTCGAAGTGGGTTTCGTTAACCTGGAAGGGCGACTCCAGTCGAAAACGAAACCAAAATATGTGACTGGTATCGCTTTAGTGGCACGAAATATGATCACAGCCGAAATGCTACGTCAAAGTGAAGCCGCGGACTCCACTAAGACGGATTTTAAAGATCCGACCAGCTGCTCTTTAGCGGCCGGCAAGCGGGTTAGCTTTTAGTCAAGCAACACTGGCGCAGCACCCATGTGACGTCACGTCGGGGCGGAGCTGCGGTGGCTTGGTTGTACCGCGTACCGCAGCACCACAATGACGTCTCGTCGCGGCCGTACGACTGATGATCAGTGTTGCCATCCCTCGAGCAGATAGTTTCGGTTTTGCCGTAGGTGTCCGAAACTGTGACCTATTTTAGATATTTTGATGACCTTGATATCACGGGAAAGCCCAAACGTACCTTCTTTTTTGATTGAATAGGAATTTAACTTGATATGTTAAAAATACAGTGTGTTATATACATTTGAATGAACAAATGTGTTTCGAAAATCCAGCGAATTCGGGACCACTTTTCTCAAAAACCCTACTCTTTTTTTTTCTTTTTTCTTGCGTCGTGTTTTATTGGTAACAGGGTATGATTGTGGTTTATCCGCAATAATAAACAAAACATAATCATTTTGTTTGTATGCCGCAATTAAAGCTTGAATATTGCCAGTCGTTTGTTGCGACTGCGTCCTCACATAGGATGTATTTTAACCAACACTATGGCGTGGTATAATTATTTATTCAAAATTAATAGTTTAGTTAACGACTGAGCTTAAAAAAATAAGGGAAATTGTGCGTAAGGCGGAACAAAAGTATTTTACACCGCAACAAAGCTTGCAGTTTTAAAACGCACAAGGTTCAAGCTTTAATTGCGGTCATATAAACAAAATACTATATATTGTA
This sequence comes from Ixodes ricinus, assembly GCA_037355805.1. Lineage (NCBI taxonomy): Eukaryota > Metazoa > Arthropoda > Arachnida > Ixodida > Ixodidae > Ixodes > Ixodes ricinus. The sequence goes on along the minus strand of JAZHYW010040607.1, from coordinate 248,421 downwards.
TCTTTATTTTCTAATAAACCACTATCATACCTAGCAACTAATAATTCAAAGAAGGCAAACAGAAAATGCGCTTTTTGAGAAAATCTCTTTAATTTGGTAGGTATTCGAAACGTTTGTTCGTTCAAATGAATATAACAAATTTTATTTCGTACATATATTATTGCATTTGTATGCATTTAAAAAAAATATTTATATTTAAGCTTTCAGGTGATGTCAAGGGGATTAAAATATTTTAAATAGGTGACACGTAAAAATTTGCCAAACTTTGCTGAAAATCATCAAAGGAACACAGTTAAACTTTTTTAATTACTTCATAATTTAAGGCATTTCTTGAATTCCTTGGGCGTAATAAAATCTACGTCGATAGTGTTATGAAAGAATCCTAGTGCTTTGTTTTGAGAAATTACAAAATAGCGAGTGGTCAAACACGCAATCGCCGACCGGTGGGAGAAACTTCAGTTTACGCCTTGGCCACTTCAATAATCAATAACTTGAAGAAAAAAAAATCAAGCATGTTGTTTGCGTTTTTTTCCATTGCAAAAATGCCCCCAAAACTTTTTTGGGGCAAAATTACAATTTGGATTTTAAAACCGTGCCTGAATTGAGATCAAAACACCCATATAAGACAAACACAGACGACACAAAAAAATTTGCGGATTATCACGCGAAAAAAAGAAAAAAAAACGTGTTAACAAAGGCTTAGGAGCCACGGATTTGTGTCACAGTTCCCACTAGTAGTTTTTTTTTCTCCAGTTATTGTAAACATGGTTTTAGGAGAGGGCCTGAGCCAATGGCAAACAACACTCCCGACTATCCAACCCTCAAACTGGCAATTAATTAGGTCCGAGGTCGCGAGTCATGACCGACGCAACGAGTTCAAGCGTCGTCCAACGTCTGTCTTCTGTTCAATACATCGATCCCTGACTCTGGGATACCCCCAGCGCAAATGAGAGATTTTAATCCGTGATCGCGTTTCTATACAAGAGTTTTATCGATTTTTTTTTAAAGCACGTTTTTCAAATTAACATTTTGAAAAAAAAATGAAACAAGAAACTTATTTATACACCGTTAAAAAGATATATGATCCCTCCGCACCTGCACTTGAGCGCTGTAGCTTTGTAAAGCTCCTCGAGCCGCTGGAGCCTTTATATAGGACAGCTTAAGAAACGGAAGGTGTGGTAAGTCCTCGGTACTTTACTCGCCCTCCGAGTCCAACTAAGTTGCGGCATTAGCCTATCAAAACGCCACGAAAAGCGACTTTCGAAGTAACAAGCGTAAACAGAATAAGCCAGGTCCTTAACTGTGAGTGATTATATAGTTATTTAAAACGCTTCCTAAAACTCGCTGTGCTGGTGCTGCAAGCTGCAGGGGAAGGACATGGAGTACTTGCCGCTGGGGAGTTTCGAGTGGGACGGCGACTTCACCTGGATCCATCCGCCGCCGGGCTGGCGGAGCCCCGATCAGACGGTGCCCGTGCGAAGCCCCACCATCGCGGGAGGACTGTTCGCCGTGGACAGGACCTACTTCTTCCAGATGGGCGGCTACGACCCCGGCATGAACGGCTGGGGCGGCGAGAACCTCGAGCTCTCCTTCCGCATCTGGATGTGCGGAGGCCGCCTCGTGGTCGTGCCCTGCTCGCAGGTCAGCCGACGAAACTCGATGGGCGACGTATTGTCGTACGTGATCCGATTATGCCGCCCCTGCGAGGCTATTGGCGCCTAGATGCCCCGGCGGCAGTGTTGTAGGCGTTACCGAAAAAAGTAACGAAATACCTTACTCGTTAGTTGCAAATAATAGAAACGCGTCATCGCCCTACGTCACCTCAAAATAAACGTAACCCGTTACCGTTACTGATAAAAAGTAACGCACGTTACTTTTGCGTAACCTTTTTTTTTTATGAATTAACATGTTTTACCGTTTTGAGGTTACAGGTATGCATAAATGCCATATTTCAAGAAATAATATATTCATGCAGAAACTGAACATAATTACTTTATCTTTCTTACGGTTTCACCTAAACACTCACGAGAAAGAACGCAAAGAAAAACGCAAAAAAAACTTAAAATTTACATGGCTTGGCGTCTAGAAACATGAAAACAAAATGAAGTGTAATTTTACTTGAGTCTTGGGAACATAAAGTAACGAGTAACGAAACTACGTTACCCGTTACTCTAAATAAGTAAGTACGTTACCCGTTACTGGTTTGACAAAGCAACAAGCACGCGACACGTTACCGAAAAAAAGTGACGCGTTACCGGTAACGCCGTTATTTGTAACTCGTTACCGCCAGCACTCATCGGCGGCGCCCTCTAGAGGACAAGGCACGCGCAATGACGTCATCGTTTGTGAATCTCTGAGCCGTCCCAAGCGGTAAACACGCTGAAACTCGACAAGAGTCGCCGCAAGTGGCAGACGGACACGTGTCCGTCTGGGCGTCGCCGCTGCTATGTCGAAAGCAAGTCGTCTGCTTCCTGCCCAGGAGTTGCGGTGACGTCAGAAAGACGCCGAGCTCTGATTGGCTCTGATTGAGAGGATAGTGGGTAGACCTCAAAGCAAGCTGCCGCCCACTGTCCTTCCTACAGAACCAATCAGAGTTCGGTGTTCTGACGTCACCACAACCCCTGCAAAAGAAGCAGACGAACTTGCGCTCCGCATAGCGTCGCGCTCGTTGTGTCAGACGCCACACGACGCGCTGGCGGTGACGCCGACGCAAACAAACCAGGCGGCGCTGCGTCGATTCACTATATGATGACGTTTGGTGGGAAAGGGCACCAGCTTTGTCTTCTAGGTGCCATTGCCCTGCTACGCTTCCTCTCAGTTACGTCACGACCACGATTTGCCTCACCGTGACGTCACGAATACTGATCCTGGCTACTTATTACCGCCAGCATATACGACAAGATCGATGGTGTGTTCAAAAAGGACGGTGGAAAATCTTGTAGTATTCGTGTTCTTCAACCAAGCCCGGCATATTTGGCAGTCTGATATGGCTCTTAATTCTTTACTGCGACCGACCAATCGTAGAAAGCCGACCAGAGCCAAGCTCTTGGCCGCGCGCGTCGCTTCTTCGTTGCACTTTCAAATGGACAGCGAAAACGTGTACGGACTCACACGAACCAAGTACGATGGGAGACGTGGGATTGTGGTTTTCCTATTCCTTTTCTTTAAAAAGGTACGCCGGGAATTTTTTTTTATTATTGCGAAATCAATCAATGTTTTATGGAGCGAACCGACGTCATCAGCTTTTGAAGCCGCGATAAGCGGCACTTTCCCCTGTCCCAATAGAGCTAAGCCTGTCGTCCGTAACAGTTCTAAATATGATAGATAGGCACTCATTGGCTGGCGCGCGTCACAGTTTCAAGGAACGAGGCTCCCATTGGCTCTCGCGCGGCGTAGTTGCAAGGAACGCCACTAAAGAAGCCCTCTCTATGGCGGCGTAGCGCACGCAGCGGCCCGGCCGCCGGTAAGAGGTGCGGGCCTGGCCGCAGAGCCCGTACGGACAAACTGCGGAGGGGCTACACGGCCGAGCTCAGCGCGGCGCGGCCACTTCACGGGAGCGAGCGCTCGGCCGTCGGCCGCTACCTACGCAGTAGTGAAACGTGGCCGTCTACGCCAGTATACGACGCGGACGAACTAAGGGAGCGGAAGAACAACATTCATGTTTTCGCATTCACAACTCATAAGAAATGATTAAGTGTCCTCGGATTTTTTTTTTTTTTTAGTTACCCATAGGAATTTTGTTTTCTAGATACCCGATCGCTTTACTATTCGCGGCATGCTGTTTAGCATCTCTGAACTCAGAATAATTATTAAAAAATCGGCAAATGAATGTGATGCCAGAACCAACATTATAATATCCCCGCGCCGCTGAGCTCGGCCGTGCAACCACTCCGGGGTCTGCCCGGGCGGGCTCTGCTGGCTCTGCGGCCAGCCGCTCCCTCTTACCGACGGCCGGGCCGCTGCGCCACCATGGAGAGTTCTTCTCTGTGGGGTGGTGTTGCTTGAAACTACGCCGCGCGGCAGCCAACGGGAGCCTATCCATCAAATCGCTGCTAGGGACGACAGGCTTCGCTCCATTGGGACAGGGGAGTTATGTGCCGTTTGGAGGGCTTCAAAAGCTGATAACGCCGGTTCGCTCAATGGGACAGTTAAATCCGCATTAAAGGGCCTCTGACACGCCCCCCAAAAATATTTTTTTCATGATAGGCGTTAAAATGGTGGATCAGGATGTCACCAAAAAATGTTTCACTATAGAGTTGCGTAGTTTTTTTTTTTTATAGAAAATAGAAATGCGAAGCCCAATTCAAAGTGCCCGCCAGTGCACTGTGACGTAACAGTGTACCGCAAGATGTCGGGGCGGTCAGAAGGGAGGCATCGCCAGAAGTAACGTGAGTTGTATCACTCCTCGTGCTTACCACGACCGCGTGTAATATCTTTTTTATATGTTTGTTATTCTCCCCACCTCCGCGAGCAATCCAAGCATACAAGGTTTCTTTTATTTGCTTTTCATCGCCTAATGTTGCTCTAACGGTAGAAGTGGAGTCAGTGAACCTAGTAAACAAGTTCTGCTTATGTTCTAGGCAAAACACGTACTTTATGCTCGACGTTTACTTGTACTTGGTACACTCACCAGTTCGTAATCTCTAGACGGGAAACATCTTCAGCCTGGAGAGTATCCGATGATTCGACGACCTAGGTGTCTGAACCTTCAGCAACGCGATCGAGTGTCGTAGCACAATCCTAATTTCTGCGAGCGTTCTATTTTTTTTTTCAAAACTCGATATTTTGTTTTGCGCCCAGTATGGCTTTGTACTATCGGATTGATGCCAGTGTACGAGTGCATCGCACACTGGCTTGTACTCGCAACGCTTTCATCATTGACCTCCATCACGTCGATCTACTGACTCTTCGTCCTCAACTTTTACAGCACGCCAACTAACCAACGGTGCAGTGATAAAGAGCTAGTGGAACTGAAACTTCGTTTTCTACGCTCGCTCGTGGAGAAGACAAAAAAAGTCTTAGGCACGGTTGTGGGGAGCACGAGGAGTGAAACTCAAGTGACTTCCGGTGAACCCACTTTTAGTGACGTAGGTCGATGCCTCCCTTCTGACCGCCCCGACACCTTGCGGTACACTGTTACGTCACAGGGCACTGGCGGGCACTTTGCATTTTTTGGGCGTGTCAGAGGCGCTTTAAAATCCGAAGTATTGGACCTCAACTTGGCACTCTATTCCTGGATCGGGCCAAAGCTCTCTTAATTGATTAAATGAATTAAATTGGCAGATAATTAATCGATTAAAATCGGCAGGTACGCCATAAAAGCATGGAGGTCCGTTTCAGTTCATTCTGCAATATTATCATTGAGCCCTGGTGGATAGTGGACGATATATGATTGGGAGTTTATTGGGCGCAGGTGGGCCACGTGTTCCGAACCGACCGACCGTACACGATCCCCAACGAGACGGACAGCCACGCCCGGAACACCAAGCGGGCCGCCGAGGTCTGGATGGACGAGTACAAGGAGATATTCTACAAGGAGAAGCCCATCATGCGGACCATAGACGCCGGAGATGTGTCCGAGCGGAGGGCCCTCCGGGGCCGACTGGACTGCCACTCATTCAAGTGGTACCTGGACAACGTGTATCCGGGATGGGTACCTCCCTTGGTCAAGGTCAAGTCTCGGTCCGGCGACGTGGGTGCTCCGGCTTGAGCCCTTTTTAGGGGCGCTTTTTGCGTTCCACGAGCAGAGGAAGTCCGCGCCACCGAGTGACCCGGAAGAAATTCTTCTGACATTTCAGCCATGTCGAGATAGTCAATCGTAGCATTTTTAAACAATTGTAGGTTGTCATAATCTTCTTTTTCTTTTTTTTTCATTAGACGAAAGTTCTTGTACACCATGGGCAGTTTAAGAAGGTAATGATATGACAGTCTGGCATCATCTTATAGGTTCCTTAATTCAATATTGGTTTCCTCTCTCTCTCTCTTTCATTGTAAATGTCATGCATAGAAAGCACCCAAGACGTTTATATAATGGCAGGCTCATTTAAATCTGCGTCCTATCAATATGATAGCAGGGATTATTTCCTTGATTATAGTCACCACGATGACTTCAACAATGGCGAAGACGTGTTTTTTTTTTTAAGAATAAGAGAGCGAATGTTGATGTAAAAGCTCAAAATTAAAGAGAAATACATTACATTACCTCCAAGCACATTTTTTTACTGTTGTTACAAACAAGTTTGGGCTCCTGGGGCCATTTAAGTCACGAAGAAACAATATTATAATTTAATTTAATTACCGCTGATTCATTCAAATAATAAGCGCTGTGGCAGACCTCCGCGTTTTGTATTTTTCCTTGGGTTGCAATTGGTGACCATCCTAAAATAACATTTCTTTAATCCTTTCGCCCAGGTAATGGCGCATGCTGGTTTTGGAAAAACGTGCCCAGACCTCTCAATGGCATTTTTTTTATAGAAATTTACAATGCTCTTAATTGAGGTACTGAGGAACTCATCGACGCGACCCAATGAATTTACGACAGGCTAACACTATGAGTAAATGTGTATACTTGTGTCGATCAAACAGAAATGCCCTTAGCCCAAGAAAGGCTTCAAGAAGACATGGAGTGAAGGGAACCATTCACTTCATGTCTGGATGGACGAGTACAAGGAGGTCTTCTACAAGGAGAAGCCCGTCATACAGACCATAGACGCCGGGGACGTGTCCGAGTGGAAGGCCCCCGGGGCCGACTGGACTGCCACTCCTTCAAGTGGTACCTGGACAACGTATCAAGTAGTACCTGGTAGATCCCTCTAGTAATTATTGGAAAGTTTATCTATTACCCGTGTCAATTCTGTGTCCGCGCTCGATTTCACTCTGATGACAACAAAATTTTATGGTAACCGACAGACTAAGAAACGCTGCGTGTGCGTGGGTCCCGAACATCTGATTAACGCTTCGCAATCAATGGGATTTCGGCATGAACCAATAACCACGAAGAAGAACGAATCACGATGGAATATTAATCAACGTAACAGTCCGCGCTCTGCGTTTCTTAGTGCTGTCAATGACTACAGTGAACGGGCTTTGATACCTCTATAGATCCAACAGACCGTTTACAAACAAGTCAGCGTTTGCGCACCATGACTCCAGTGGTGGGCACTGCTCGAGCGCAGAAACCAGCCTTCCCGTGAAGTGAAGCGTGTGCGCATGCGCAGTGGCGACATCAGCGCTACCGCAGTGCCATGACGTCAGAGAGTTGGTGTATATATAGTCACTGACAGTTCAAGAAACGCAGGACACGTGGCTGCTTGCGTACGCGCCTCTTGCCTTTCTGGTTCGTTCTACGGCGTTCTTATCGGCCAATGTTGCAAACTCATTGACTATGCGGAGGGCAAGTTTGTCTGCTTCTTTTGCAGGGGTTGTGGTGACGTCAGAACGCCGAGCTCTGATTGGCTGCTGATTGAAGGATAGTGGGTAGACCTCAAAGCAAGCGGCCTTGATTTCTGCCCGCTATCCTCCAATCAGAGAGGATCAGAGTTCGGAGTTGTGACAGCCCCTGCAAAAGAAGCAGACGAACTTGCGCTCTGCATAGCAGCGATAATAACTTGCACGGAAATCGCCACGCCCTGAAGTTCTTTACGCTGTCAGTGACTAGGTAGTACGTTGCGCACGTTTCTGTTCGCAACAATGGTTTGGACAACCAATGGAATGTTTTTTTTCTATCTAGCCCCGTGGTGCTTGACGAATCCATTACGCCTGTCGCCCCATTGTCACGAGAATTCTCTCCGAAGAGTTTGACTTCTAACGACCGACGTGCCCAAGGACGACGAGGCGTGGGACTCCGCGTGCCTCTTGCGTGAGGTTGGCGCCGTGGGGGCCTTTCAGGGGAATGTGTGTTGCCTTCCCCGCTGCTTAATTAGGGTTCCTGTGTGCGTCTAATAAACCCGCCGAAGAGTGCTTTTTTTTTTCTTTTTTTTTTCTCGCAGCGTTTAAGGCGCGACGTTAGTGAGATGGATTAGGCGCCACGTTTGCTTCGCGAGCGGTGGTGCCTCGTCCGCGTCATAATGCCATGCTTTTGTCCGCGTGTAATAGACGCCGAGACGCCGCTATGAGGGGCATTTTGCATGGAATGTGTACGGACGGCATGTGGAGAGAATTGAGCGTTAGTGAAATCGGTGACCCTCCCACACCAAAACTGTTTTGGGATGTGAGTCATCTTGACTGACATAGAGGCTTTCGTGTTTTCAAGACGAAATAGAAAATGACTGGATTTCCTCCGTAAAGTTATCTATGTGTTGTCGCAGGCAGGTATGGAGAAGCGGGGCGGATTTATTTAATTTCCCCAGCTCTAGCTTGCTCCTTTTGATTGTGCTTTATATGCCAAATGAACAGTGTCCGTGCTCGTGGAAGCGAAGCATCATCGAAGGCTTGTGCTAGGGGCACGACGTCCGAATGAGGTACCCTCTAATTTATAACCCATCAGTAACTTTGTCTTCTCGAGATATTTCGTGCTTGTACCTAGCCCTTGTAACATCAAGGAAAGGCTTGAGTGAGATCACGATCGTACGGTTCAGTTGAGAACAGCGAATTTGATAAAGAATAATTGAGTAAATATTCTACCGACTCTCTAGGATCACTGTCTTCAGCAAGGTTTCAGTTCTCAAGCTTACAAAAATTCGCAGGGTCAGAAGGATAAACCCTAAAACCGTGGGGTCTTCGCCAATCGTAGAAAGGCATTCCCATAGACAGTATCGAAAATGACATGTTCTCACTTCCTTGATGTGTAAGTTTGTTTGTGTGTGTGGTTTCTGAACTTCTCCTCTGACGTGATCGAACGCCTCACTGTTTAGCATATGTCATCGTTACTGTTATCGGCCGCCTGTGAGTTTTTGACTCCACTGTGAGCACGTTTTACGGGTGTCGCAGGCTCAAGGCTCCCTATGAAATATGGAGGGCAAAACTCTACCGGAACGCAGCAGAATGGATCATTCCGTCATCACGATCACCACGCAAAAACAAATAAACTAGAAATAAAAATCTCTCGGCAGTCAGTCGTTCCCTCATCACATCCGGCTCTCTGGGAGTGTCCGGCTCTCGAGGTGCGGTGGGAAACAAAACCGGCCGACAACGCGTCGTTCCATTCATTGACGAAGCAGCCTGATGACCGAAATCGACGCCGTGCCGGAGGGAAGAGGGTCGCGGATCGCAACGAAGCCACGAAGACAGGACAGTCCGTTCGCACGCCCTCCTGCTTCACCGGTCCTTTTGCATCGCCAGTCAACCGCCCCGCCAAGGGCTTGACGGTGCGATGGAAGCTACATGCTCGTTGGACCAATCGTACGCCTGCCTTTCGTCACGTCATCACGCCACGTACATAGCCACGCGCAGAGAGAGCAGGGTCAGGTGATGAAACGGAGACGATTGATTGATCCGGCAAACACGCAATACCCCGCTCGCCCCTACGCTGACAACACTGCCATAAGAGCTACGCGTTCGCCGGATCAATCCACCGCCTCCGTTTTATCACCTGACCTCGATCTCTGCACGTGAGAACGGGCAGGAGCTTGATCACGTGGCGAGAGATAGACGTACGGCTGGTCCAACTGGGACATAGCGTTCACCTCCCTGTCAGCTTAATGATGAACGGAGTGTAGGCTCCGTTTCACCTTACAATGAACCGCAGAAGACCCTACGGGCCATCCGAGCCAATCTAATGCAGCGCGAGTGTCACGTGACCTTCGGGGAGACTCAGTGACGCGTGGGGTGCGTATAGTCACGTGATTCATTCACAACGCTGGATTGGCTGGGATGACTCGTCGTAGCGACCGCTTCAACGAGTCCCCTGCGTGACACCCGCACATTTTCGGGAACCGGTGGGCTGCAGGCAGCAGGAGGGACGTGTGCTGCTGCGTGCGGGGCGCGACACAATCCTCCTTTCGGTCTCGGCACGCACGAAAGGCATCCATCTGGGCGCGTTATCATTGCGGGCCAGGCGACGGCGGCCGCGCCTTCCGCCGCTCGATAATCAGCAAAGGTGCCGCCGCCGCCGTGTGTTTTTGTCAGAGGTATGCAACACTGCGTAAGCTGCTCTGAATGACGGTATCTCGGGCAACACTCCCTCTCGAGGCTGTCGTGATGCGGGCTCGTTCGCCGCGACGACGGCCGATTGTCCGCGGGGACCAGGAACTACGTCGTCTTTGGGGCGTGGCGCCGCGGCTTTTGTACGCTTTGTTTATCGACGAATGCTTGCTGATCAGTCGATATTTTCGGGTGTTCTGCAAAAAGGAAGGAGTGAGTAGAGATGTAAGGTTTGTTTTTGGTCCCGGACCTCGATGGAGCACCTTGAGCTACTCTCGGGGAGATCGTGGAAGATGAGGTCCGGATGCTGGTTGGAGTTGGAAGACTTCTTGTTGTGGCCGACGGCGGAGAGTTAGTTAACGGACTTGGAGCAGAAGTTGTAATAAATGCAACTGATAAAAATAAACTTTACTTCAACAATAAAAAACAAAAACAAAAATCTTTCAGCCTTTTCACCAGACCTCATAAACAACTTTCCGACCTCAAGTCGGCAAGCCAGGTGGAAAGGCTGGAAAGGTTGCCGCTATGCTATCTATGAGCGAGTGCGGCAATCAGACAAAAGGCAAGCCGGTTATCTGGTTGCCGCCGTCGCTCATAGATGGCGGTAGCTGTCCGGATTTTTTTGTCGACATTTGTTTGCCCACGGACACGATTCTGGGGAAACTAGCCCTTAAAGGAGCGGTGCAACGATATTTAATTGGAATGTTTTTCCCTCTACACGAGCTTACTGGCACTAGTGGGACTCAAGGATACTCGCACACAACGCCACTGGCCAAGAAACTCCTTTGTTGCGGTGTAATTTCAAGGACAAAAGCGATCATTTTCATTCAATCTCTCCTTTGCAAAATTTGATGACGTAACGTGGGGATCGCAGTACACCCATATGACGATATTTGAATGCGGTTCATAGATTGGACCCGAGCATTACGTGGGCGCTCGATTTGGGCTCGTGATAATTACTCACTCGAAAAGCATTCGGGTAGTGGCCCGTGTCCAATCGCTGCAACGACGACGATAGCCGAGCTATAACAATGTCTGGAACTCAGCGCGTGTCCTGTGCTTTGCCAACCCCAGCGCGTGACTATGATCAACATTGGCGGCGTATAATCGGCTCCAGATCACGTGGCCGCTCGTTCTGGCTGCGAGTTGAGGGGGTGAACGCTGCTCGTTTTTCTTTAATTCTTTTCTGGGACTTCTATTCCGTGGGGTGAAAAACGAACGCGTGTTTCATAGGTCATTAACGTCAAGGATCCGTTTTAAGTGGTATTTGTGCAAAAGTACAAAAATTGTTGCATCGCCCCTTTAACAGCTCCGCTGTAAAAGCAAGTTACACAAAAGGAAATGACGCACTGAAACTAACTGCCACACACTTGACGCCTCGGCGTCAAGTGTCCTCCCGCCAGACTTGTACCGCCCGCATTACAAGTAATGAAATTACTTGTAATCGATTACTTTTCGAAGTAATTTTGTAATCAGTTGATTACTTTTATTAGGCAGTAATCGCAAAAGTAATCTGATTACTTTTTGAAGTAACAAAATTACTTCTAACCGTTACTACTTTTCTACAAGGTGAACCCCCCCCCTCCCCCTTTTTTTCTGCAGTGACAAAAATAAAAACTGCTTTTTTCGAACAGAAAAAAAAATGCGGATCTGTAGGAAACGAGTTAGACCCCTTTGCATGTATAGTTTCTGTGGAATGTCCGTTTTTTCTTTCGAGCTGGGACTGGGATTGAGAAGCCCCAGGAAAGCCCCAGGAAAGCCCCAGTGCGTGACAAAGGCCATTCAGGGCGAAGTTTCGAGGGAGCAGAATGTAGCTATGTAAGTCCTTCGTTCAAACTGACCCTCTCACGCACACACACACAGAAATAAAATAAAAAAAAAACAATCCTGTTACGGTACCTACTCGCAGCCCGTAGAAGAACCAGAACCGACGAATGTCTAAAGTGGATGCAAAATATAACAAAGCCAGTTCAAATACACGTCAAGATCCCGTATTTCCCCTACGTGGTCTTTGTGACAAGCAAAGTTTCGAGGTTGTAAGTAGTTCATTGTTATGAGCGCTAAAGATGTAAGTCTTCACACAATAAAGTAATCGGAAAAGTAACGGTTACTTCTTAAAGTAATTTCCAATTACTTTTGCTGTCGAGTAATCAAGTAATATAATCGAATACTTTCTAGCCAAGAGTAATAGTAGTTGTAATCGATTACTTTTTTTTAGTGACGTGTACAAGACTGCCTCCCGCGCACGGTGAGGACGGCGGCCAAGCGGCAGAGCAGGGGCTGTCGCGCACGACAGGAGTATACGCGGCGAACCGCGGGAGAGAAGTTAACTACTGGGTCACTCGGGCCCGTTCAAACTCAATTTTTCGCCCGGTTGGGGGTTATGACAGTGCGCCGAAACCCGTCCCATCTAATCAGGGTCTAGTTAGAATCCCATTGGGCAGGCCCCGATGCACTCTCAACCGATTGGACATGCAAAACCACACTGCCAAGAGGCCAAAACGTCAGCTCCCAAGGACAGGTCCCACGGCTAGAGCCCAAACATTGAGCCACGAGCTCTGGTTTGTTTATGGTCGGAGAAACTAAACGAACTCCAATGATTCCAGCGAGAATCACCAGGACGTGCCTTACGGGGAAAACCGTCCCTCGGAGTGTGGGTATTAGGTAACGTTAAAACCAATGGATAAACGGAAAACTTGCCAGACACAACACACATAGGTCTCGCGAACACAAGCGTGGCGAAACATCACACCGGATTCCAAGAATACGGGGTCCACCCCGGGGGTTCACCCGAAGCTACGTCTACGTCTGTGCGTAAACCTCTGTCGCGTTCGGGACCCCCGCAGCCAGTCCCCACGACCACTGGAACATGAACCGCGGTCTCCGCCGGTGCGGCCCCGCGTCCACGGCACTTCGTCTAGTTTACGAAACGATCTGCCCGTTGACAAGTGCACGTAGAGGTTATGCTGGCTGTGTAGGTTTGCGTGTCTGGTGGCCCTGGCCCTTGGGTTAGGTGAGAAACTTGTAGGCAGTGACCCGCCGTGAGAAAGACACAACCTCGCCCGCGGTGGAAAAACTATAAAGTCAACACGCACCAAAAAGTATTAAAAAATTTTTTGCCGTCTAGGCGGCGCGCAAAAGTGCGACCACCTTTACAGGATGTAACAACAAAGAACAAAAATTGGCAAAAAAACAGCTATGGTCACTGCCCATTCACTGAAATGACCAATGACCATTTCACACAAAACCTGCGTCGGGGGCAAAGGCACCGTAATGTCCAGATTTCTATAAACCTGCCGTGGGATCACAGTGATGGATTGGGGTGAACGGAACCAAAGAAAACAAAACTTTCAGCCTTATCACTCTGGTGAAGAAGGAAGACCAGCAGAGCTGTACAATGGAAAGTAATGGCCGGCCGCAAGTCGGCAAGCCAGAGTGGAGAGTTGCTGCCATCTATGAGCGGCGGTGGCAACCAGATACGTGGCTTGCCGCCGTCGCTCATAGATGGCGGTAGGTGTCCAGAGTTCGGTGTCTTCATTTCTTTGCGGGGGGCACGATCCTGGGGAAACTAGCTCCTTAACAGCTCCGCTGTAAAAAAGTAAAGGTACAATTATCACTGTACCTATGCACGGCTGCTGCAAAGCGTCTAGTAGTTTGATATATTCTCCATTAATCTTCCGTGGCAGCAGCGCACAATAAATGGAATGTGAGCAACACTGAAAGCATTTACAGAATGGTAAGGTTGAAATCAATAATATGCCTTAATCTTATCTCTTGAATGGCTGTTTTGCCACAGATTCATTTTATTGGCAACCCGCAGCTTCGTATCAAGAGTGTGTATACGGTGGAATGATTCAAACGCTATCTCGACAATGTAAGAGAGATAGATGACATTACTACGTGCTAATGACTTAGGAATTTGTCGTCATTGCGTCGACCTCTGATAGGTCCCCCTTTGCCAGTTTTGAGACAGTCCAATGGCGAAGCAGCATGTCTGCATTGAGTAGCACAGTATCTAAGAATACGAAAGACCCACTCGCAAAGTCATATATGCGGCCTTGCTAAGCAAGCTTTGATCAGAAAAACTATATTTTAAGAGAAAAAATAGAACAGCGGTTAATTTATTTCCGCCCCCCAAGCAATGTGACCGTGGCAAAAGCGAATGAAACACAGCCGCCCAAACTTGCCTTGACAAATGGTTCTTTCTAATCGGTCCAGGCGTTCAGACATTGAAGGAACAGGTTTCCCCGCTGAAATAGACCGATCTCACCAAGCGTTCGGAGCATGCGTGACGCCGCCATAACTTTAGTTCACAGGAGGCAAACGGCAGTGCACGAGAGGGCTCGTGCCGTCTCGTGCTCTACACGCGCAGAGCTCCATAGAGGTAGTCGCACGTGCAGAAAGACTAAAGTTCCCTCGATGCATTGCGGCAGCGGCGGCGTAGTCAGATTGGCAGGTGAGATCGGTCTTTGTTTGCAACGGTGATGTGCGATGATGAGAATAGATAAAACAGCGGAAAAAGAGGACCTATAAGCCGGAGTCAGACTGCTTATACATCATACAAAAAACAGTCTGCATACAGATTCGAACCCGAGTCACCGCGAGATCCGTGCTTCGAATGCCGCATGGCAACGAGCTCAAGGAGAAAACTTGGCACGCGGGGTTCGAACCACAGACATTGCGGTGACTCTTGTTTGCAGACTGTCTTTTGTATGATGTATGAGCAGCGTCGCGACTCCAGCGAACTATGGGGGTTGCGCTGGTCAGGCAAGATGGCGGACGAAAGGAGGCCGTCTTCGTCGTTCAGCACGCGGACCACCATAAATTTCTTGCGTTGCAGCGTAAAATCGGTGTTCTATATGAAAGCAAAAGCAAGTTTTTGACGGTAAAAACCTTCTTTTAGTCGGTGCGTAGGAATGACACGGCGGAAGCATAAAAATAATTACTGGGAACGATGTTTGTTTCTATGCTGCCTACGAGAACCAAGCAGCGATAGCAGACGACAAAGTCGAAACGACCTCTTCTCCTGAGCTTCTCGGCGTTGCCGCTACGCGGCGTAAATTTCGCTGGAGTCGCCAATAGGGAACAGTGGAAGGCACGCACAAATATAGCGCTGACTTTTGACTGTCGTTTGTGTGTCTTCCGCTTGTCACTGTGTTCTTGTTTTTTATTGCGGTGTTCTACTCATTCCCATCATGTGCGGGTGAACGTCCGTCTCGATCTGAGTACTTCAAATTACGAAAGGATCTCGCCGCGAACCGACCGAACTGGAAGTATAGGCAAGAGGTACTTGACACGTTCACTCCATACACAACACGCAACAAACGCAAGAAGCAAAACGTAAGATAAGTAGAGGTTTTTCTTTCTTTTTTTTTTGTACTGCGTGGTGTTTTTTACGACGATGTGATTTTCATTCACGAGCGAATGAAATCGCAACGGGAGAAGGAGACAATTCAACATAAACATAAACGAACGACCACGTGCACGTACAAGGGGCCGCGTGCACACACACAAACACATACAACACATACAACACACACATATAAATGCGCCACGAGCGGAGCTTCGATTTCGCACCATTCCAAATCGCACGAAGTGCGTGCGATGCATGTTCATCTCACGTGCGTTCCACTTGTCAACACCATCGAGCGGAAGAAGGGGAAATTGGGCGCGCCTTTTCTCCCGGCAGCGTCAAACGGTTCGTCAGACAGGCAAAGACACGAACGTCGACGACATTAATCGACGACGGAGCGCGGCGTTTTTCAAAGGGGAACTATAGGCGACATCTGGCCCGCGTGGTCCCAAACTCACTGACGGCCCCGCGGCTTCGCAAAAATCACTTATTCAGCGACTACCGAACGGGCCCGAACAGTCGGAGCTCCCGACACTTTAGCTCGCCGCTTAGGTCCCAGCAAATGAATATACATAAAAATAAATAAAAACAAAACACGAAGTACATTGGCCGCCCACTGCCGCCGTTTCTGGTGACATAGCGAACGCAAATGTCTCTTTTTCTTCTTTTTTTTTTTTGTACTGCAGGTTTGTGCGTTAGCTCTTTCACTTTCCCTTTTGTATTTGCATCTGGCGTTTGCACAGTTTAGCAGTATATCGACTATTTTTAGGAGCCTAGCCCTTCCACGTCCTGGGACGGTCTTTATTTTTTTTATTTATATTTGTTTGTTTCCAAGCTTTTAGCTTTCGCTGCGCATCGATTTTTGTAGCACCCTCTTTACGGCAGACGTGTTGTTAAGAGTGGGTAGCGTGGCGTAAATGTGCGGGGGTGTTATACAAAAAAAAAGGGGGGGGGGGGGGGGGGCAGTTGTCGCGTGCTCAGGGCGTCGCATTCAAATCAGCAGGCGCTGACGGCAGCACGTCACAATCGCATCTAACTCAATTCGAAACACGTGCCTCTCTCTCCTCCTCCTCTCATTCCCTCTTTTCTTGCCTTTCTGCTCTTTCCCACCTACCAATGCATTCCGTGGAGTTTCTCTTCTCCTCCCTTCGAAGTGCGGAAGAGAGAAGAAAAAAGAATAGGATGTTCAAACTTCAAGCGAAGAATATTGATACAGACCAACCCACTGTTTACAAACAGGCCTACGTTCGCCCGTACCAAGTCTGTGCACTGCGCTTGCGCAGAAACGAATGGTGGAAAGTGAGGCTCCCGCGCATGCGCCGTGCTGACGGCAGCGCCACCACGGTGGAGTGACGTCACAGCCGCCATGTTTGTTCGTGCGGACAAATGAAAATGGAGCCTTCATCCGAAGTTTGGTTCTGAATGAAGAGACTGCAGCGTGTGTGAAGAATACGAGGAACTCTCCCATGCATGCGACGAAGGCTGTCGTCGCGTGTGTTCCTTTGAGTGCTCCAGTTATTTTGGGACGCGCGCATCCGCCATGGTTATTTCGAGCACTGGATACACGGGAGTGCGACTTTTCTCGGTTGTAAATGGCGTGGAATATGAGCGATTTAGACCAAAATCGATCCATCCAAGAGGATCAGGTCGCGAGAGCGGTGACGTATACCTCCACTGTGTTGGTTGCACAATGTTTTAAAGAACATTTTGTACGTATGGATGAAGTGTGTATCCTAGCGACAGGTTAACGAGCTGACGGCGGTTAAAAGGTGGAGGCTTTCGACACTGCGATTTGAGTGGGAAAAGAACAACGACACACGAAGGAAGCAGAAAGTAGGTGTCAAACATTGCTTATGGAAATTTATTTTTGCCATATGCAATCTTGTATCGGTGTTTGGACAGCAATAAGTTAGTATACGCCTTCTAGGGTGGTTGGTTTCCCGATTCTCACGGGGAATTTAGTCAGTACGAGCGCCTGCCAATATATATTTTTTTACGTACATTACAGAGTAGTTTTGTGAGTTTACGTGTTCACACCGATCTGACGCCCATGCATATTAGAATGGGCAGGAACGGGGATATTTTCTGTTCACCTCAACTCGAGGTATAATTTCGCCTAAGGTTAATCATTTTTGATCACGACCTTTCAGCGCCCCATAATGTCCGTCCTTATTAACATATTTTAGAAGCATATTTAAGAAAAGGTCAACACTGTGGTTTTACAATATCGGGCGTTTGGGGCGAAAGAAAACACTGTATTCCCCTCTCCTACGAGAGCACGCATTGCCGAACGCTCTGCTTCCGCCCAATGTGCGATAGTTATTAGGAACCAGACAAAGTTTTCAAACTTGCCGCTATCTGATTCAAAAGTTATAAGAGATGTTTAAGAAATATCAATGAGAACCTGGCGGTCAACGAAGTCCTCGCGGACGCGCCCAGTGTTACTGTAGATAGTTTTTTTTTAATCGCTTATAAGGTTTGAGTTAGGTAACGATAAATTTACCAACCTTGGCATGCTTTTGTGCCACATTTGATCGGGGGCTGAACATACGTCGGCAATCTTGTGGTGAGCAATACAGAGGTTGTTTTTTTCTCCAAAGTACACGACACGTCTCGACAGGCCCTAATAAAAGCATTTCAGTGACGACCACGTGAGTACACGTTCCACGTGGTCCCTCAATTCTTCTCCCACATACGGCAGAGGGAGATGTAACGGCATCACTCCAAATCACGCTCCTCGCAAAGTGCTTCGGCGAATGAAGCAAAGCTCGGAGAGTAAACGTTCGCTCATAAGAACCTCCATAGATCCTGGGCTCAAACCGCACGCCCGCCCGTTCTAATCTGTATGATCATCGTAGCGGGTTTTGCTTGTGTAATCACAACTGCGTGAGACACGTTAAAGATCCCCATAGCTAGTGGCACTGCACTGGCTAAATCTCTCACCTACAGCGGAAACGCCAGACGCCCATTGTGGCCACTAACTTCTCGCTAGTCTAAACATGCGTGCGAGACACAAACACACGCACAAAACAGAAAAGCACCAACGAGACTCGGAGCAAATAGGAATAACGGACAACCAGTAGGGTCGTTCAGAACCACGAGGAAGAAGCCTTGGCGAAGACCAGGAAGCTGCTGCCCAAAGGAAGATGCCCCCGTAAAGCGAAACGTCCCTCCCGCGCGAAGGGAAAATCGATGACGACGAAGCCCTCAAAGGACTCCTAAGAAGGAAGCCGATAATTCATTTTCCGAGTCCGTGGCAGTCGTTGTGCCCTCTGTGCGAATGTGTACGTGTATTGAACGCCTGCTCTCTCGCACGCGCTCGCGAAAAAAAAACGCAAAAGAAGAACGCGCAGAAGTCAAAGCTACGCGGAGAGAGCTGCCGTCGTTCGTGTTCAAGTCATCTTCGGCGCTGCCGTGTGGCACTGCCATTGCTCGTTGCTCATCGGTATTTCGGTATACACACCGCGGCTGAAAAAATAAAAAAGGGAAGATTATAGTATATATTTTTTCTTCTTTGCCGAAGAAGTTTGTCAAGGCTGAGTGCATGCGCGTTTCATGCACGATGTCGACGACGCGCGCGTGAGGAGCATATTCGGTATTTCTGTGCGGATCTATCGTGGAATCACGCAACACAGAGTTTGGCGATTGGTATGCTGGACGTCCCGCTCCGAGCGAATAAACGCGCGACGTTTCCGCGTGCACTACTGTTTTCGCCCGAGTGCCTGTTTTTTGAAGGAGCACGCAAACTTCCTCGGTCTTTGTGCACGTCGTCTTTGAATCGATTTAGAACGTATTTAATATACAGTCGTTGACAACTTAACCGGGTGTTGCTTCTCTCGTTTACTCTTCTTACTTCGTGATTGGTTCTTCGTGATTGGCAGATGCGACAATCTCATTGACGGCCGAGTGATAACAAAATGGCCGTGATTCGCCAGGGTCCTTACTTCTTCAGTTAGGTGACTACAACGCTCTTCTCTCTGCCTCTCCTTTTTATTCACTAAAAATATAATTCCCTGTTGTTTTTTGTTGTTTTTTTGAACGCGGCTTTTTATAGACGTTTTTAGGCGACTTTGCATGGGCGTTGCCATCTTGGCATCACGTGACCCGTCCGCCATTGCAGGCCTCTACTTTCCCGCTGCTACACACTCTAAAAAAAGCTCGTGCGTCCACTTTCCCGCACAACGCTCAGAGAGCCAATCACCGCAACTTTCGGAGGTAACTCAGCGAATGACAATGCCGAAACACACGTTTAGACCAAAAAAACGCAGTCTGAGTTGTGACATTAAGCAATCCAAAACGTCACGCTTGCATTGCTTAATGTCGCAACTCAGACTGCGCTTTTTTTATTTTTGTCTAAACATATGTTTCGGCATTGTCATTCGCTGACCTGCCTCCGTAAGTTGTGGTGATTGGCTCTCCGAGTGTTGTGCGGGAAAGTAGACGCACAGGCTTTATTTAGAGTGTATACGAATATCACTGCGTATATATACTTCGCTTCACCAGCCACCGCCGAGGTGTTATATACAATGGAATCGGACTGTGAACGGGTTTCGCAACACAATATTATGACCTCGGCTTCAGAGACCCTTAAGTTCATCATATTTGTTACGCTTTTGGCGGAAATAAGGGTAGTTGAAACCCAGTGCGACTTCTGCGAATGTCGCGTTGACACGGCAAGGCTATCGCGGTCTTATCCATGCATCGCCGCATGTGCGTACACTTTACTCCTCGTGGTCTTGTTTATCACTGCCTTTGGGCACTTTAATCACGTAGGCGATTTGGCAAGCGAAAAACTTGGCGATCAGCGACGGGTTGGGCCGTTGCTGGGGCGGATTGCTTGCTGTTGCCCGTCGCTCCACTCGGTTGTAGTAAATTCCAAGTAAACTTCGCTCGTCGCCCGGGAGCGACTCCGGGATGACGTCCCAGGAGTCGCTCGTTCATCAGAAAAAATAAATCGTGCATCGGAATGAGATACAGGAGACAACCAATGCGTTGGGTAGAAAGTCTTGCGCGTACGAGCAGTCACTAATTTGCGAGCACGGCCCGAGAAAAAGTGCTGCCATTCCCGTCTTGAAGAAGCCCCGCTTGGGTTATTCGGTATGAATCGATGCATCGAAAACGGCACCAAGCACGGATAGTCCATGTGCTTCAGCGGGGCATGTCCAGTGCGCACAGCGTGGTTACAGACCTCAATGTCGCCACTGCAATTTTTGCAACCCACTACAGAGCGGCTTGCCCGTTGGACGCCTTTCGCGCGTCCCACTGTGGTCGCTCAACGTCACACAGACACGTGCAGGCGAGTTAAGCGGGGTGCTGGAACAGGCCAAAAATACAGGCCGGCAATGGCGGCCTGGCGAGCGTGCCGACTGGTGGCGGCTAGGGTAACTGACGCGCTGAAAGCGTCTATACTCTTCACGTATCTCAACAACAGCAGCTGCCAATCCGAACACGCCTTGTGATTCAGTAACTACCTACATCCCAGCTTGCGTGAAATATAAATCGTAACAAACAAAATATAAAAAATTGTCTCTATGTTTTGTATTTTTGTAAACAAAATAGTTTACGCATTAAGTCAACCTCCTCGAGTTCAAGCACTTGCCCTTCAGTTATTTGTAACTTTTATATTCATAAATTTGTCCGGACCGAAATAATAAAATGACCACTGCCGAAGTTTTACCCAGACTGTTAAAGACCCCAGGTTAGCTGCATTGGCTAAATTCCATATCTACCGCGTGAGCTCTGCAGTGTCGCCACATGTCAGTGGCAGACAAACCTTCCGCTGTCTTAGCATTGAAGGTGTCGGATGCTTGACGTGGCGGAGAAATTGCCGGATAAAGGTGTTTCTCAACACTGTCAATTTCGTAATGCTTTCATTTTTAAAACAAGAATTCCCCAAAAAATGGCTTTATACGACCATGTGCTGTCACGTGAAGCATGTTTCGGGAAAATTTAGCACTCCATAACTGGTCATGAAACACCTGCGGCGTAGTTGAAATTTCAAAGTATCCATGACTTCTCAATATAAATGATTCTCAAAAGTTGTCATAACACCGACCGATAGCCCGATTTATAGCCAAGCCTAAAAGGTGTGACAGGCATCCCTTATTTTCCTTCAAAATTGTTTTTTTAGCACGGTATTATGTGTCCCATTAAAAACAAGCTCCCAACGAATAATGACCCGGCCAGCAAGCTTGTAAGAAAACCAATGCCAGATTTTAAAATCAGACTTGCAAGAAAAAATTTACACGAAATATTTCTGAGAAGTTTCGGTGATCTATTTACGTACATTGCAAGCAACTCCCGAAACTACAAAGGGGAAAAATCATTAACCGCGAAAATAAAACCAAAACGCACAAACGCATGTACCAGACAACGAGTTAATCACCAGTTGTTTTCTTCATTCTATTTCAGTTTAGGTCAGTCTACAGCGGTGGAAACACGGCGGTAAAGAAATAAAAGGAACAGGAGGCATTGGGGTCACTCACTCGATATCTTTCCATTTATTTATTTTATATCGAGAGGTTCGAAACCATGACGGAGCTGATCTGCTCGCTGTCCAAGCTTGTAGGAAACCTATAGAAATCGAATAAAAGCCATCTATAGACGCATAGGCTGTAGCCATATTTTCTCCCCTGAGCGTGGGCCGAGCCTTCGAAATTGACTCGCGAGAAAAGGAAGCAAAAATAAAAGCAAAACACGCCTACGTCAGAAAATAACGGAGCGGTTTTGAACCTCCGAACGCAAAGCCCCCGGAACGAAGTTCCTATTCGCTTCAGCCCGGGGGCTTCCGGTGATCCATTTTGGGGAACAGAGGCAGGCATCACACCGCCCCCGCGTTACTATTAATATCGCGCACTGATTTGAGACCACTTTGTATCTTTTTCTTTCCCCTTGTATCGCTACTATGCATTCGGCATTCTTTCGGATGACGTGAGAATCGGGCAATCGAAATCGTACAGTAAATCGACTCGAAACCGTTCCAAGTATTGCGATTCAATAAAAATTGGTCAAATATATACAATCATCACATCTCAAAATAGTACGAGCACACTACATCGAAGTTAGATCACTCTCCCTCTTTCACTGTGCATTTTCGTTGTTCTTTTTTCATGTTTTAGGAAGAATAAAACGCCCCCTGCTTTCTAATTCTAGATGAACCATAAAATAAGCTATACAATAGATAGGGAAAAAAAATGTAGGAATCGCCTTGCGAAAGATCCCAGGATCAACCACCGAGAAGAGCCGGACCAACTGTACCGACTTGATACCCACTCGCACGCAAAGACCGTGTGTCACGTCATTGGTCCTGGTACACTCCGCTTCGCCTGACGATGAACCGCAGCGGACACTACGAGTCCTCCCAAGCAATCCAGCGCTGTGAGCCGATCACGTGATTGTATACGCCCCGTGCGTTGCTGCACCCTAACCGAAAATCACGTGATACCCACACATCGTTAGATTGGCTTCTATGGCATGGTAGCGTCCGCTTACGGTTCATCGTAAGATGAAGCGGAGTCTATGGTGGGAGGACGTTCCAAGCCCGCTGCGAGCGATTCATCACGACACGACGTCAGTCTTCCGCCATATGCGCTCCAATTGACGCGTGGGCGGCGCGGCGGGTCGCCTTCCTGGTCCTTCCTGAACCGCTGACTCCGGGCCAGGACAGGCAGCAGCAGCAGCGTGCCACGGCTTCGTCTCGCATCCATCACCGTCAAGCTATTCCCTTCGAACGCACCCGGTCCTCTTGTCCGACAACGGTCACTTCTCTCGCAGGCCCCATGAAACTTTCCCCGATCTGCGGGTTTTGCCTTGCTTTGACTTTCTGTCGTGTCTGCGCCGCCCAAGCGTGTATAGAAGGGCACGGGCCGTTGACGTGCAACGGTTCTTTCTGTCCCTCCATCTCGTCGCAGCTGAGTCGTTGAGACTTGAATCGCAAGTTTGAACCCACTAGCTTTAAGAAACTGAATCTTGCATCCCCTCGTCTCTCGTATAGGAAGTATTCACTGGCGGCCATAGTTGTGTGCGCGACTGCTGAGCGCGCGCTGATGGCGAGCTTCCATGGTTCTTTTGCAACGTGCATTCCACACCATCAGGATTGCCGGTCTTAGCAGCCTATTCATGTGGGCTCGTTATGAGCGTGCGCACTAGACAGCACCCACAAATATGGCACCCAGTGAATACTCCTTATAGGTGGTAATCACTGGACGCCATATTTGAGGTGACTGCTCACGGCGCATGCTCGGAATGCAGTCCTTATTTATGGTCAGCCAAAAAGACAATCTTGATGGTGTTCAATGTGCGTGTTGGGAGCGTTGTGAAGCTTGCCAACAACGCGTGCTCAACAGCAGCAAGCTCAGCTATGTCCGCCAGTGAATCCCGCTATTCTTCTTCGTCAGCATTGCGGGAGCGAGTCAATATATGGTTTAAAAATGGTGACACGTCAATGTCCGTTAATGCCGACGGTGAGGCTTGCGCGAGTAATTAAAAGGAAATATAATAATTGTTCGTGAAATCAACGCAAATCAGCATATTTGTAACGCAATCTTTTGTCAGCTGATTGTGCGCCTTTGAACAGGCTGTCCGTGGGAACTGTTCGTTTTATGAAGATAGTGCCATTCTCTTGTATTCATGGTACCTTGGATGCCATGGAAACAGTACCCATATGTCGTGTGTCACATATATGTACAGTGTATTATGAAATTCGTTTGTAAGCCACCTGTCTTTTCGGAAATAGTGCAGGCTTAGTGATATGATGTCCGAGATACGCCAGAAAGTAGAAGCGCTTGGTGTTTCATTCTAACGAGTCGGTTCCTTCGCTTGGCGTTTCACCATTGGATTGACAAGTTGTAGCGTTGTCTCTTAAAGTTCAGAAGTACTCCTGAGGTGCACGACAATACATCTAGGCATATATCGTTTGTAGAGGTGGCGCGCAGAATCTCTTCATGCAAAACTGAGGTACTCAGTCTGGGAGACCCCTGTTTAGTCGACGTACGTCTACATTTCCGGAGTTCAAGCTTGTTTATTCTGCGTGTCGCGTGCTTCAGCTCGGCATCTGTCCGCGTTGATTGATCCCTTGACATAATCAAGTCACCCACGGAGCTATCACACACCGAGCTCTCCGCGTGTATACACATATGATATTTCTTGTGTGTGCGGTCCACCGTCAGATGGGCTCTTAGATGCTCCAGCCAGTGGCGTCACAAGGGGGGGGGAGTCGCGGTGGGCCAGGTGAGAGCGGGGGGAGTTGTGGGGGCTACCGCCCCAGGTGCCACTGACCCTCGTGACGCCACTGGCTCCAGCTGATACGACGGCCACAGCCTGGCCGCGGGGTATCACAGTGTCGACAGGCAAAGTCCGCGAGCGTCACCCATATCAAGCTCAGGGAAAACCCGGCACGGTGCACTTGGAAGGGAAGCCAGGAGTTTATCAACATCTTCAAATGAGATTGCGTCATTAGCCGATTAGTTACTCCTGAGAAGGAATCACGAAGCGCGAAGCCCTGATCGCTTCCAGTAGGTCTCTTTTCGAGATCATCGTCGTTGGCGATTGTAAAACGTTGACGCCATTTTCAGCTCAAGCATTCTTAAAATTTCGCGTGTTGGTGGTTAACAACAATATGAGGGTGTGAGACAGAACAAATGTCAGTCTAATTATGTTCACAAATATTACGAGAGAAGAGAGAGAGAGAGAGAATGGTTGTGGTTGGAGAAATTGGATGTCGTAGAAACGACACGGACTATTCGCAAATATTCACAGATATGCCACGTGCCATATACAGTGCCTCTTCCAAATAACGCTTTTTTTTAAACTAATCTTTACATATTAACAATAAATATTGAATTCGATGGAGACTCGGCCCATAGGGTGTTTCGTGTGATGTTGTTCCTACGAGCTTCCCTTCCTTTTGTCGGGCAGCTGTTGCAAAAGGAGGGGAAAGAAGGAAGGAGAAACATAAAATGAAGAGGAAGAGTGGGAAGAGAGAGAGAGAGAGAAAAGTAAAGAGAGGGTTGCAACAGAGTGTAACGCAGTAACGAAGAAAAAAGTGGACAGAACATATTGCGTTCGTGAGCGAAAGCAGCTGTTTTCTGAACAAGGAACACGATAAGGCGGGTCGGATAGGAGTCTACGGATGTCCGCAGATTCTGTATCGCTCGCGTTTGTAGTTACTCGTGATGTTTACAAAAATAGTGCTTGCTAACACACACCGAAGCCTTCGAAAACTTTACAGCGTAAGAAGCAGAGGGCGTGTCGATTTCCGAGCATCTTACAATCGCTCCTCAGCCTACGAAATTCCGGTATTGGCCGAAAAGCGCGCCAAAGAAACAATCATAAAGCGATAAGCGTTAACATGATAGGTCATTTGTATACTATTTGAGCGTGTTGGTGGCTTTTAAACAATTAGAAGGGGAGACACATAGGGGATGGCACAGACGGGGACGTCTATGTCGTCCCCTATATGTGTCCCTTCTTTCTAATTGTTTAAATAATAAGTCAGGCCCTGCGTTGTTAAGCTGTCGTTGGCTGTCGTTATTTGTCGACACCGTGCGATTTAGAAGAAAATTGGTTTCCGAACGTGTTATTTGTTTTACTTAATATATATCATTGAAAAAGACGGAGTCGCTAAGGTTTATTTTATATCGTCACCTAAAAAACTTAAATACCACTAATGTAAAAAAAAATAATAAGCCCTTCTGATTTTTGATAACCTTATTTAGCTTTACAAACAATGTTTTCAAAAAAGTTTGGTTTACAAATAAGGTTTCGAGTTTGGTAGACTCGAAGACCAACGGTATCTGTTTCGTGTGTAGAGCTGTCTGGGTTTTAAGTCGATCTCGAAAGAAAGCGGGCCGTCCAGCAATATTTACGGCGGGCGGTAGACGCGACTGCCTGGCCGCTAATGGGTTCCGAGTAACCCGTAGCTCGAGCACCGTGGTCTGGACATGCGGGATGCACGAATTGTACCGCCGGGTCGGAACGAACGAGGTGAGGGGAATTAGAGAACCACCAAGGCGAGGTGTCAATCGAGAGACACCGTCCCGTCCAGGTAGTCGGGAACCTGGGAATGATTCCAGGTCCGTGTTGTCTGTTTGTCATCCGACGCTCCTTCTTTCGCTTTTCATATCCACTGACAACTTAAGAACTGACGACCAGTTCGCGCTTTCCACTTTTCCCTCGCTTCCTCCTCTCCTCCTTCTACCCTGTCCACCGTTGCCTGTTTCCTCCTCCCCCATGGTGAGGAGGATCTTCTGCCTTGCAGAATCTCGAGTCTGGTCGTCGGCCTTTAAGAAACGCGAAGATTGTGAGGAGTTTTATGTTATATTCACGCCTCTTGCCTCGTGGTTCGTTCTTCGCCGTTATTATGGGCTAATGCTTCAATCTAATTGACTGCGCCGTGATAATAATAATAATAATAATAATAATAATAATAATATCTTTATTCAACCCTGGAGAGGTTGCGGCACACAGAAAGGCCATTGGCCCATACCTGAGGCCTGTGGTGCCGCACTACTACATATTGTGAAAAAGAAACAAATAAATAAATAAATATGACAATGAAAGCATGCAAGGTTTTTTTTTCCATGGAAGATCACTGCCGAAGGAAGTCCGATGCCTCCTTGCACCAGGCCTTCTCCTGGGGTGGACAGTCGGTCAGCGTCTTTGGCAGCGAGCGCCAGAGGGTTACACACTTCACCAAGACAGAAGTTCTGGTGACGCACAGTGCGACCGAACAGTGGCTGTAGCCCACCAGACTCTAGTAAAGCGCAAGCTTTAACCAGCGGGAGCTCCTGATCTTTGGGAGGAGGCTGTCAGCAAGGAGCCGGAGTGACGCAACCTGCCGGCGAGAGGGTGCTAGGGGGGTTCCACCCCACCATCCTCAGAAGTTCTTGCGTGGACAGGTCACGGTAATGCGGCAGTCCAGGGAAGCCTGGCACCGCAAGACTAGTGTAGGCGGCACGCCGCTGCACACTCGAGGGACGCTTTCAGTGAATTCTGGTAAGGGTCCCAAACTGAGGCACACTACTCGAGTTGTGGGAGCACTAGAGCAGTGTACAGGTCCCGAACGCATGCAGCCAGCTCCTCGGGTGACCTCGACGCAAATCCGAGCATCCGGCGGGCTTTCTTGAGGTCACCTCCCCAATGTGCGGCTGAAAAGGTTAATCTTGAATCTACTGTCACACCAAGAAGTCTTGAACGGTTAGTGGCGGGGAGTTCCTCTCCGTTCAGCTGGAAACTGTGCTGTCTGGTGTGTATGGCTTCTTGATGTGGTAATGAGGTTGATGAGCATTTGTTAATGTTCAGGGGGGAGCTTGTTTGCCACAGACCAATCATGGACCAATCAAAATATTCCGCGAAAACATGGCGGCTCCCGGAGATTGTATAGTTTGCGCTGAGCACCGAAAGAGGTCACTACGGATGCCACCTGAACACTCCGAGAGGCTAACGGAATTCGAAGTTATCATCTGCAACTCTGTTTGCACACACGTAAATAACTCGCCATGCGTACACCCGTTCGTAACCTAAACCGGGGTGTCCCTGTGCTTGCAAAGCTCCGTTGGCCTAAGGCGCAATCAGGGTTGTCGTCATCCCATCTGTGGCGACCCCTTAACAAGAACAACAACCTCCTCAACAACAACTGAGAGAGAGAGAGAAAGAGAGGAGAGAAAGTTAACTGACGCAGACGGCAGGATTGTGTTGGATCGGAGGCGGGCGGTCGCGTATCACTGGTGCGTAATGCACGTTGAAAATCCCAGGATAGCAGTGGGTACTGCTTTGGCCAAATTTCTCATCTACGGTGCGCAACAGTGTCGCCGTACTTTGCTGGACTAAACTAACGCTGTCTCCGCGGTCAGCTTTCTGTGGCAATCCGAAGAGAGGAGGAAAGCGCGTGTACGGCGGTTGGTGCACCCTCCCCTAGCATTGACTGCATTTCCACAGAAAGCTAACCGCAAATACACGAACGTCTAATTTTTTTTTTTTTGCATTTTTAGACATTTGCCAACGTTTTCGTGTAACTTACTCTGTTTGCAGCGTGTTGGTATTCTAGGTATTCTGTAGGCATCCTAGCTGGGGGCCTAGTTACAACAGTGGTTGTCACTATGGATGTCGCGATTTTTCTCAAACCTGAGGTTCCGACTGGATCGACAAACCTCCAGACTTTAGGCAAAATTCGACGAACTTTGACATTTTAAACGGTGTTGCCTGACTTCAACATGAACACCTTTTAAATATTAGCGGAAGAAATAATTTATTAGGTGGAAATAATGACGCCAATGACCAACCAATGTTTGCGGAACATAATAAGAAACACGTAGACATTTATTGTTTAGTTAACTTTGAATTAAAACAAATTGAAACACACCGATATTGCAGCCTTCCCTTGACAAGCGGCCTCAGCTCGCGTACAATTTCTGCGCATGCCCATAATGGCGAACTTTTGTCTATAAAAGTTCGAGATAGCCCTAGTTGTCGCAGCTAAGACGGTAGACTCTGATCAACGTTAAATGCACGCGAGCCTCGGCAACAGGCCTTCTATAGCGGGAGGCGCCCGCCTGAACTGACCGCGTTGGGTCATAAACGTTGCTCCCGATTAACGAGAGTGGCCGCGTCTGCCGGTCAGCGACGGAAAGTGTTCATTTTATCCGGTCCGGCGAGCACACAAACAAGAATTACACGTTAACCGAGGTCCTTTCCCGTTATTCGGTCGTCTGGTCGTTAGTAGTGAGTGACCATTTATAGCGCGCTCCTAAAATCGATTTTTGCAGAGCTCTGTGCGACGTGCAGTGCATGGACAGAAAAGACGCAACGAGCTTAAACTTTGGGAGACTTTTTTGCACGACGCGATAGCTCTTTATCAAACAACCAAACATACAAGCAAAAAAAAAATCAGCGGATTTCTTAATTTTTTGTTTTGTGAGTTTTTGTTCGGTTCGTAATATTACTGACGCATGATGTACGTTAATGACCCCAGGTTGGTTGTTGTGCACTGCTCTGGTGAAATTGTTCTTCCATAGCGTATATACACCATGCGAACGCCATATAACTGAATTCTACCACCCGCTATATAAACTTCTAAATAGCTATTTTCTTTTGTTATAGCGATTGAGCTGTGTAGTTCTGGACACGTAAAGTGTTTATTGAAATATGTATCTGGCATTGTATACTCTTTGAGAGTGACCTGGAAATAACTAAAATTTAATTTTATGACACAGTTTACACGCTTGTCTAGCGCGTTTTCTGCGGTCGGTAATAATGAGTACAATTATGATACGGCGGAAGTACGCGAAAGTTGTTATGGGTATCTTCAGTGTTCGTACAAACACGTGCACATCACACAACATACCGCAGAGTGGTGCCAGCGTGAGCAAAACCAGATGCGTCCATACACATGAATTCAGGTTCGTCTTTTGTTTGTTTTGCTTACGACTTTGATACGGGTATATCGACGACAACACCTGCGAACATAAAGTCTAGCGCAGAAGGTAAAAACAAGAAAACAATCGGCAAGGCACAACGCTCTGATTCTTTTCGTAATTATGGGGATTGTCTGGGCGGGTACTCAGAGCGGCCGGTTGTAGCTGTCGGCTGGTTGTCAGTCAGTTGTCGGTTGTTACGGGTGGTTGCCACACGCCTCCAACTCTGTAGCAGAAGGGCACTTGTTGAGCCTTCCGCTTTTGAACAACGAGAATCGATCCGAAGCACGTTCGAGCGACGACCAGAAATGGAAGCCGACACTTTTGGTCACGCTTTTTTAGCGCTGAAGCCTTCCCATGCCTTTAATGCGCTCTTCGAAGGACTCTATACCGAAAAGCTCTCCATAGAACACAAATTGCTAATTTTTGTAATGTCATGTAGCAGTAGCCAGAAGCCATGTTTTTGAGTTGGTGAAACCAAGCGATTCGGTTGTACCAAATGTGGCATGCACTAATCAGTTTCTCTTCTGTCCCGATATCAGTGCGTGATTGGTAGCCAGATAAGGTGAATTCGCATAGCGAGTTGCTTCACGAGGCCCTTTAAAAGTGTTGTCTTCATATTTTATGAACTGCAGTTATTAATCTCTCTTAAAACAGTAAAGCTTCCCGACGGTGGACGCTCCACCTTTGCTAACTCAATGATACGTGTAACTTAACAACAATTCAAACATGATACATAAAAAAAGGTTTGTCTGTCTTGTTAGCCCATTTTGGTGGTGTTAGGTAGAATGCATCCGAAAGCAACCGCTAAATAGTTAGCTCCCAGACAAACAAATGTCTTTCCTGACCACCACCGATCTCCCAACAATGGACAAGCATGGCGTGCGCTTAGCCATATTTTAGTATATTTTATCTAGAACTTACACATATATCGCTCACAGGGTTCACAAACGCACACCGAAAACCTTTCGCGCGGGTAAAGTGAAAAACGAGCATCCGACCAACTGTTCGCATTCAACAAAGCCGCAGCGGTGTATGCATCCAGCTCCTGCGCGAAAGAGGCGGCGTCGTGCCGGCGCCAGCAGCCAGCTGCCGGCCGCCGCCGCCCGATACCAGCAGCCTTCTCCTTGAACGACGCTGTGCAGCTGACGCTCACCAACCTGGTCTGGTCTCTTACAAAGCTCCGTTCACTCCCAGCTGACAGCGTGGTGGGACTGCGCGTTCGCCGGACCAATCAAACGCCTTCCTTTCCTCAGCTGACCGCGATGTCTGCGCGGTGGTATCACTGATCTCCACTAGGGAGCATGGATAGAGCAGCGGGCAAGCAGATATGAAGCCACCGGAAGTAAGCGGCTTGTCCCGAGGAAGTGAGACTTTGACAGCCTTCGTAACTCTTTCGAGCGTTGGTTCGTTATCTCAAGAGATGAGTGCCTGCTTGTTGCGCAATAGGAGCGCATGCAGGCTTGACAGTCTTCGGGGAAGCCATTTGATGCTTGAAAAGCTACAAGATTCTATAATCTAGTTGGTCAAGTGAGCATACCCCACGTTCAAATGCCCTCATTCTCAAGATTTATTGCTAAAAACGCAA
This sequence comes from Ixodes ricinus, assembly GCA_037355805.1. Lineage (NCBI taxonomy): Eukaryota > Metazoa > Arthropoda > Arachnida > Ixodida > Ixodidae > Ixodes > Ixodes ricinus. Next base: position 216,989 of record JAZHYW010040607.1, on the reverse strand, counting down.
CAGAGCTACAATTATTAATCTCTCTTAAAACAGTAAAGCTTCCCGAAGGTGGACGCTCCACCTTTGCTAACTCAATGATACGTGGAACTTAGCAACAATCCAAACATGATACATAAAAAAAGGTTTGTCTGTCTTGTTAGCCCATTTCGGTGGTGTTAGGTAGAATGCATCCGAGAGCAACTGCTAAATAGTTAGCTCCCAGACAAACATACAAATATTGACTGAATGCACTAAGTCTAAGCTCAGCAGACGCTCAACTTCCGGAACACGCATTAACTTCGGTGACTCTCTCGCGTCCGACTCCGAGTGAGCCCCTCGATAAAATTCACACTTGGCGTTTCTTACAAGTACCGCCAACCATCGTTGCGGGAACTCGCAAGACATGTGTCACGATCGAGTGCTCCGTCGCCATTCGCTTCAACGGCCGCTATTCAGTGCATCGCCGCCATTTGCTTCCAAGGGCTGCAAGAGACACGCGCCTCGTGCATTGCAGATAGCGCACTCGACACGGATATGGAGAGGGAGCGCCTGATCACGTGGCGAAAGGTAGCCGTATACGATTGGCCCAGCGAGCACGTATAGCTACCACCGCACTGTCAGCTTAGGGGCGAACGTTGTCTACACTACCTGGTCTTCGTGTCTGCCTCCTTGCGGCAGTGTCCGCCGATCCGCCTCGCTGTAAAGGGAGTCCCTGAAACTGCTGAAACTCTCGAGGCGGTATCGCCGTTCGCTGAGGCGTGAGCCGCTCACGCGCCTCTCTTTCCGCCCAGGAGGGACACGTGGCCGCTGTTGTTGTCGATTATCGCGCGCGCTAATCAGGGACGCGTGGCGCGTGCGGTGCCTCGCTCGGCCCTAAGCTGACAGGGCGGTGGAGCTATACGTGCTCGTTGGACCAATCGCGCGTCTGTCTTTGGCCACGTGATCACGCCCCGCCTTGACGCGGAAAGCGGGGCCAGGGTGATGAAAGGGGGACGGTCGATTGGCCCCACGAGCGCGAAGCTTCCACCGTGCACTCCCTGCTTAGGGGGTGCATGCGGCGTAGCCTTCGGAAACAACCCCGGGTGAAAACGCGCGCGCGCTCAAGCGCGAAATAAAGGCGAGCAAGCGTTTTAGACGAGGAAGTCGCTGATTTTGGTATATAATGTTTTGTGTTATTTTAATACTTTCCGCGAATACCCCCTTTTTTTGGCGTAGAATTACGTGTTTTATTTTTTTGCGCTTGGAAGGGGGTGAAAAGTTGGAAGATCGATGTCACAAAAACCTGGTCACAAAAGTGAGGTCACATAGATAACACCACAGCGCCTACCGATTTGCATCGCAGTGCTCCCTGACGGCGCACCGTGTGCCTGCTGCCGAGAACAGCGCAGTGCGCACCAGCGTCCTTTAATGCGAGAGCAATCTTTAAAGGGCAATGCAACAAGTTTTGTACTTTGAGAAAATACCGCTTAGAACGGATCCCTGACGTTAAAGACCTATGAAACACGCGTTCGTTTTTCACCCCATACAATAGAAGTCCCAGAAAAAAAATTAAAGAAAAACGAGCAGCGTTCACCCCCTCAACTCACAGCGAGAACAAGCGGCCACGTGATCTGGAGCCGATTCATATGCCGCCAATGTTGATCATAGCCACGCGCTGGGGTTTGCAAAGCACAGGACACGCGCTGAGTTCCAGACATTGTTATGGCTCGGCTATTGTCGTCGTTGCAGCGATTCGACACGGGCCACTACCCGAATGCTTCTCGAGCTAGTAATTATCACGAGCCCAAATCGAGTGCCCACGCAATGCTCGGGTCCAATCTATGAACAGCATTCAAATATCGTCACTTGGGTGTACTGCGATCTCCACGTTACGTCATCAAATTTTGCAAAGGAGAGATTGAATGAAAATGATCGCTTTTGTCCTCGCAATTACACCGCAACAAAGGAGTTTCTTGGCCAGTGGCGTTGCGTGCGAGTATCCTTGATTCCCACTAGTGCCAGTAGGCTCGAGTAAAGTGAAAAACATTCCAATTGAATATCGTTGCACCGCTCCTTTAACTACATCCCCCCCCCCGGATTTCTTGAACTTTCTGGCCTCCTAATACGCAGTAAGTATGCGTAGTAGACCATTTCAGCTCATATCCTCACACTCCTTCACATTCGCACCCTCTTCGAAGGATCTGACGACCTTGACGTCGTCCTAGAGGTCGTTCTTGAGGTCGTCGTAGACGTCGTCCTTCAGATCGTCCTAGAGGTCGTCCTAGACGTCGTCTTTAATGTCGTCCTCTCAAAGGTCGTCCTTGAGGTTGTCCTAGACGAATGCTATCGCAACTCATAGACAACCAACAATAGTGGTTTCTGCAGCGATTTCTTAGCTGCTGGCTTGCTCGTTTGCTCGCTTTAACGCGACACGCTCCTGTCTGGCTGAAACGGCTATAGACGCCGCTCCTGGCAGCCGTGATTCCACAATCTTTGGTCATAGCTCTGGACAGCGGCCGAGCGGCCGAACTCGCGTCCCCTTGCGGCACGAACAGTTCACGCGACTCTCTCGCGCGACTCGGCGAGGCGTTATTCCCCCTCCCTTATTTGTTGTGCTACCCATACGTATCGAATTCCACGGAAATTTATGCAGCATAGTACACCTACGCACCGACCAATTGTGTGTGTGTGTGTGTTTTTTCTTTTAGCAGCAACGCGTTGAGGTTGCTGGTTCCCGAGCATATCGCTCGTTTTACCTATTTTTTTTGTTTATTTATGCCTGTGGCTATGGCTATATTTATGGCTATGGCTATAACCATTACCATTTTCGACTCTAAATCTGTTCACGTTACTCTAGGTTTCTTTTTTATTCTCAGATGTTGCCAAACGATTCTTGCGGCAAAAAATACAATAATAACACGAAAAAAATCCGTGCTTGCCGTTGCGTGTGGCTGTTCAATTATGGTCGTGTTCGGGTTCAACACCTGTCTCCATGTCACCTGTTGCCTGACCACAAAACTGGTCGAACAAGCTAGCTGGCGAGGGATGGAGTTGTCTCTTTGAGTAAGCGCCCATATTACAAGGCTATGGAAGCAACAAGTTACGGGTTATGATGATAATGCAATTAATGCAAAGGTGCAAGTGAGCTGGACAAGAATGACGATAAAAAACTTGACGTACACTTAAGCACTTCTTATGAGTTGTGACTGCGAAAGCATACAAGCCGCTCGTCCGCTCCCTTTGTCGTCTGCTGCGTACTAGCGCGTGCGCGCTTCGGGATCTCGGACGCCATGGCCCAGCGGCCAATGGGAGCTCCGTCGACGCGCGCCAGCCAATGAAACCGAAGACGAAATTGCTGAAACTAGGAGCCGTTTCGCGCTTCCAACTGATGACGTCAGCTCGCTCCATGAGACACTTAATGCTTTCGCATTAATAATCCCTGGAGGAGGGAACAAAGGGGACAAAGGACAAACACTAATCTCCAAACACCGCTAAGTGACTGGTGCGCGACTGAAAAAATGCTCCTGGTCTGGTCCTCCTGGGGGGCCAGACCAGGAGCATTTGTCAAATGTTTCGTTTCTCCTAAAAGAAACGGAAGTGACGGAACTGCCGATATAGCGTCCGATTGGTTAGAGGCTCAAATGACAAAAATTCCCTCTTTTTGTCATTTGAGCTCTAGTCAATCAGACGCGATATCGTCAGTTCCGTCACTTCCGTTTCTTTTAGGAGAAACGAAACATTTGTCGAACATAGCCCCTGGTGTTGAACTAGTCACCTAGCTGTGTTTGGAGATCTGCGTTTGTCCTTTGTCCCCCTCGTTCCCCTTTTCCAGGATTGTTATCGTCATTCAGGTCACAGGTACACTCAGTTCGCTGCTATGAACGGCGCTTTTTGCCAGTGTCCAAATCCCGCCATAAAGGAATAATTTCACTCGTCGAAGTTCGGGCGGAACTTAGGCGTTGAACTCCTTACATTCCATTCATCTGCGAATTGACTCACCGATTCAACATTGTTGCTTATCGTAAATATGCAGAATGAACCGTACTGATCGAATAGAATAATTGTTCCGAAGCCGCCGAAAAACAAAACCTTTGGCGGTACCGCCAGAGATTTTGTCTTTCTGCGGTTTCGTAACAATTATGCTATTAGGTCAGTACGGTTCATTCAACATATTTTCGATTATTGTTTTAGCGACCACGTAAGAGGGCGGAAATGTTACTTAGCCTTTTTAATAAGTTCCATCAGACATATCGGTACATCAGCTACAGTCAGCACGGAATGAAACCCGAACGCCGGAACGCTTGGCCATCGACACAGGCTGCTCCACCTGGAGGGCCCCTGAGAACTAATGAAAATGCGCCGGGGTGCGAAGGTGCGCGTCCCACTCCTCGACCCTCGCGTGGCGCATCTGGGACTTCCACGTTTCGCCGGTGGCGCGCTGTAGCGCCGTCACTCGGGGTGCCTTGGTGTCGCCGCATAACATCGAGTGATCGTCCGCGCAATTGTTTTTTGTTGTTTTAGGTTACTGGGGGTTGACCTGTGAACATTTTCAAAGTGGCCTCTACAAAAAACGAAAGGTGGTGAACTCACGTAAAAGCCCTTCAAATTTGTTAGATGATTTATTTTTTTAATATTAGGATCTCTCAAGCTGGTTTAGCTGATAATAAAAAAAAGAGAACTGAATGAGTCACACACCATGCTTATAGAACTCACCTCCAAACTGTAAACAAAACAAAAAAACAAAAAAAACTAAGCAATATTACAAAACGAAACTAGCCCCCACAGAGCAACGAAGTAATTGTTTATGTAGATAAAGCCTAAAACATCGTGCTATGTACTTTTTTTATGTTGCGGACACATATATTTCACAAACCGAAGGCGTGCAGCTACTACTACAGGAATGACGCCTAAACAACGTTTAATGTCCCTTCCTCCTATTTAAATTCCCTCATTTTATTTAGGTTCGTACCAAATCAATGTTTATGACACTGTTTTGAATCCGTATACCATGGTATTTGTGTATACCGTATGCCTACATATAAAAATGAAAGCAAGTCACAAGAGGCTCTTAGAGGCGACGCGACGTATCTCAGCAGGATGGACGCAAGAAACCGCTTTATCGACCATCTATTCGCGGCCAAAGCAGCAGTGTCTGCGCAGCACACCACTTGCGGCGCCGAAACGGCTTTAGGGGTCGTAAAAACGCGCAACATTCGCATTTTCACAGCCACTACGCGTCGATATCGATACATACTAAACACATGAGAAGCTATATCTTAAAAAAAAAGGAGAAGGATAAAAATAAACGAAGCGAGATGCCACAATTTTCGGGAAACGGGGACCCAAGCTTGGTGCCTGCCTGAAGATCTTGAGCTTAAAAACAAAACAAAACAAAAATGCACAAAAACTTAGAATAGTACGTTGCGTTCTGGACGTGAACGACGCCATTTGTTCGTGTATATGGCGACACCCATATTGCCATTTTAAGTTTGTTAGTTTCGTTTGTGTAGGTTTCCTCTCAGCTGTCCCTCTTCCGATGTGGTTCACGCCGTCAATATTCCTTTGTTCCTGGCAGCGGGCGTTTCCCAGTAATGGTTCTGTGAAACGAATGCACGAATAAATTATTTATTGTATGTTCTTTCTACCCATCAGAATACTACGTGCATGAAATCTTCACGGCACTGGTGAAAACTCGATGCCTGTCAAAAGCGGTCGAATATGAAAGCGAAGAGTTCGGTCAAGTCAGTATAGTATATACCGATAGATCAACAACGCATCTTTTTTAATTTCTTTTTTTATGGGGTGTCCATTAACCCATAATATCTCTGTATCAATTGGGAACATGAATAACAACGGCGTCGAATCATCGATTCGCGGTAGATGTGCGAGAGCTGCATATACTTCTCAAATGATCGTGTACTGTATACACGCTTTCAGCGCGCGCCAGATTGAGCCGCCATAGCCGACCTTCTCTTGTCTTACCGAGATGCCGAGTCACTGAGACGGGCGTTCACGAGCCTCCACAAGGGCCTATGCTGTGGGAGAAGGACATAGTTGCACCTAAAGTGGCGTTGGAGTGTCCTGCTGTGGTAATGATGAAGTGGAGGGAACGGAATAATAGGGAACAAAAACTGAAGGTCGGTTATGGCGGCGCCCATGTAGAGCTGCCTGAAAGCGTCTATACTGGTGATCCTATGCTTGCAGTTGACCTTTGTAGGTGATCTTAAACAATGTACTCGCAGAGTTCGTGGGACCGTCAAAGTGCCTACAAAAGCGTTTTTTTTTTTGTTCACAACCCTCTTTTTTAGTATTGTTTTAAAATGGGAATTAGTTGATTTTAATTGAAAATCTCGTTTCATTGAGGCAAAAAGGTTATTCTTTCATTGAGCTTTTCATGACAATATTCTTGTTTCCAGACAGCACCAAGCCTGTTACACGCTTTTACGCGTAGACTCGTTACATGGAGGAAGTAAAAGTCATTTCTCTTTATGTCACCACGAGAGTTCTGAGAAGAAAATTCAACGGGCTCCGGGTATCTGTATGCAGCTGAAAGCATTCCTCGCGCGTTTCGGCACAACGCGCGACCGTCTCGTATCCAAATGCACTTGCAACAACACAATAGCGGGTACTAAATCAAAGTCGCGAAGTAATACATTCTGAGCAGAAGAAGAACGTAAGAGGGAGGAGAAAGACATAAACAAAGCTGACAAATGCGGGTTACGCAATTTCTTTGATATAAACAAGTATAAGTCCAGGAAAGAAGAAAAAAGTGGATGTCACGCGGGATTGAGGCCACCGTATACGAAATGATGGACGAAGACCGATGAGTGACGGTTCAGAATGAAAGATACAAGTTGGCCCGAGCGGAACAAATGAAAAAAGCGATGGAAAGCCGAATACAATGTATATTTATCCGCCTAATGACACCTGCCTCTATGTCAGTTTATCCTCATCAAATACCACCTTTCAGATATGTATATATATATATATATATATATATATATATATATATATATTCTTTTTTTTTAGAAAAATGTTGCTTCAAGCATATTGGCGGTCAGGAGAGAGGTATCTTGTTAGAATGACACACCACGCAGTAATCTCAGCGTTGCTAACCGGTTCCTTATAATTAATCAAATTGCCGCCATCACGAATCCTCCCTCTTACATGCCCAAGCCTAGACTTCTGAACTCTGTTTCTGTTACAGCCCCTCAACCTAAAGTCCTTTGATACTTATTTTTACATGTAACGACAACCAATACGAATGACAAAGCACATTCCGCTGGAACAGAATGGTGTCCTACAGTTCAGTTTTCTGCTGTGCGCCGCCATTCGCTCCAAAAACCTGCCCCTCACGCAGTTGGCGCTTCAAAGGATGTCGCTTCTTGTAGCAAGCTCTTATCTAGGAACTTTACCTCAACCATCCTCCCTAACATCTATTAATTTCTCTTCCCCTTTGCCTGTGCGAGTCTGACGTCTGACCTCCTGCTATAGAGCGGTTAGCAATACCATAGCCTCCTTCATTCTTGCAAGCCTGTCAAATCTCCGATGGAGTCTTAGAGCGCCCGGCTCGCCGAAAAACGAAATGCAGCGCCGAAATGTTTCCGATATGGAAGCGCACTTCATGACCAGGGAGCCAGTGCCACGCGCCGGCCTGCGGCCTCTCCGCAAAACACATCTGCTTTGGATGTTTGCATTACCTCAGGGATCATAGTCCACCCCAGGCGCGGTCAGCACGGAGAGAAAGAAGAAACTTCTTAGCCTTTCCACTCTGGTGAAGAAGGAAGACCGCCGCAAGTCGGCAATCTAGAGTGGAAAGGCTGGAAAGGCTGCCGCCATCTATGAGCGACGGCGTCAACCAGACAACCGGCACTGAGGAAACTAGCCCTTAAATAACTCCACAAAAGGGAAAAAAAAAAAGAAGCGATACGAAGACCTGAAAGTATAGGAAACATTGAGGATGGGGGCGGAAAAAGGACTTCTTTCATTGAGCAACACATACAATGCGCACAAATGTAACTCCCAAATGTTTCAACGTTCTCGAAGAAGGAAAGGAGAGAATTGTTAAAAAGAAAGGGAATTTACTATAAATATAAAAGTAGAAAAGCGCACTGGCGTCACGATGATTATCAGCTATAAGTAATTTAGTGATATCTGGTGCAAGGAATTCGATTTCTGTCATTGTCAGTGATAATGAAGGTGCAGAAATATTGTTGTTGACAGTCCCAAAGATAATGATGCCACCGGCGCAGGGAGAAACGGGAGAGGCGCGAAATAGTGGAGTGCCGACGGAAAGTGTTATCCTTAACAGAAAGAAACAAAACAAAACGAGCGCGGTCGTGCTTACGGATTTTACCACTGGGGCATTGTTTGGCGCTGCTTGACAAGCCACCACCCACCTGCACGCGCTCTCTTCCCGATCTCCTTTCCCCAGAGGCCACGTTCTTTCGCGATTTGACGGGCTTCCTAGAATAAAGGCGGCTATGGCAATACGCACAAACATACTCCTCTTTTTCCTTAATTCCACCGGCCCGGTGCATGCGCAGACGCTTATCCCCCAACACGAATATAATTTGTGCGCACACGCAGTGCCCCCAGTGTGGTGGAAAAACGCGGGGTTGTTTGTAAACTTCGCATAGGCGCGTACCACGGCGTAGCACATGCAAGCCGTGGGGAACGCCATGGCGGCGGCTTCTCGGATACGAGGCGAGGTCGCATTCTTCGACGAGGGCGGTGTATCCCTTGCCCTTTTGGGTTAACTTGCCACTGGCCCACCCTTGGGAACGATTGTGAATGTGACCCATCTGCGCGTTAAGCCACACCGCCCTTCGTCGCTTGAGCGCAGCCATCTTGCAATCATGTGACGCGGCCGCCATAAGGTGGCTTCAAATCGTCGCTCCTCTCTCTTCCGCGCCCTGGTGAAAGCGTTGTATTCGTGTTTTTCGTCGCGTTTTACCGCCCTTTTTTGCCTTGCTTTGTGAAGTGCCGTCTGACACTTATTTTTACTACCTAACTGCATGCCATAATTATGTGAACAACTTGTGCACTTCATGTTATAACAGGTTATGACTATTTACACCGTCGGCGTATACCGGACACGTGTGAGGGAAGGAATCAGTGTTAGCACTGGCGCACATTCAGTATGTAGATGACTCTATCAGCTGGGGTCACACTGCTTATAACAACTTTGCAAGTGGGATCCCGGCTTAACCTCGAACCGCGCGCCCAGGTGAGGCGTACCTACTCTCCAGCCAGGACGTTCGCTGCCTGTCGTACAATGTTGCCAAGCGTCTCTTACGAAAGAGAAGGATATATATCTTAAGAAATACTAGAATAAGAAACAGAACGAACCTTTATTGTCTTTGGAAACGTTTTCAGAACGTGCTAGGTGGCTGTTTTCATCCCAGTTAAAACCAAAAGCAAAATATAAACTCTTTAAAAAAATGCAAACGGGAGGAACGTCAGAAGCCGCATGGCCACTGCATCAACGATGGCTGCGCTCGAGGCAGCTCTGGCTTCCACCAACGTTACTGGAGCAAGCTCAGTTTCACAGCTCCGCCTGCGCCTTTGGCTCAGTGGCAGTCACGAGAACTAGCAGCGCTGCAGTCGAGTCTTACTTCCGGATTATCTAGCTCGCCAAGTTTGAATAACAATACTTGGAGCTTGGGCAAGTTGGTTTAATTTCATACTAACACTTCACAGCGCAAGGTAACAGACGCACACAAATATAAATGCCAAACACTCAAAGAAAGAACTCTCACACTGCGCTGACTTTGAACTCTGTGGTGTATTACACTTCATTTTTTCATCTTTTTTGCTACTATACACACGACACGAAAGATAAAAAAAGCAAGGAAGAAAAGAAAACCGAAAAAGAAAAAGGAACGAGCTTTCAACGTGGTGGTAGCAGACGATGCGCGAGACAGGGAAGTAAGATTCGACTGCAGCGCCGCTGAGTTCATCATGACCGCCACTTCCCGGGCCACTCGCACTCCGCAGGCAGAGAAATAGGGAGCTGCGCAAATGAGCTTGCTCCAGTAACGTTGGCTTCCACGACGTGCTGTAATAGAGGCTGCGATCGTTATAAAGTCTGCTCCAACCACTAAACATGCCTCATCCTACAATATCTGATGCCACGATTGCGCGTGGATACCTCACCATGCGTTTCGAAACAGTAAATATGTTGCCAACGTGCATCAACGTCGGCCGTCGGCGATGCAGCAGACGCCGCCATCTTTTCTTCGCCTACCTCAATGACGTGCCCCACCTAGCCCACCTTAACATGGCGGAAACTTTACGCGGCGTCAGCATCGGTCACAATGGCAGCGCACAGGAGCCTTTCTTGAAAACGTGTATACATCATACAAACGATAGTATGCATACAGATTCGAACGCGATCCGTGTTTCGAATGCTGCATGGCAGTGAGCTCAAGAAAAAGTGAAAGACGTTTATAAATCTCTGTAATACGAAACTAGATCGCAGCTCTTGAGCAGGAGGAGGGGAGGGTATGCCCCTCTTCCTCCTCTGTACCCTCCCCGCAGCTCCTCCCCCTCTCCTTCTCACCCCCTCTCCTCCTCATCCTCCTCCTTCCCTCCTCCTTTCCTCCACCTCTCCTCCTGCCGCTGAATTTGTTCATGGGTGACGTGACACGGAGTCGTGACGTCATTTGCCCCGCTAAATTTAGCGGGGAAACTGAATTGGTGTCGAAGTCACGTGACGTCAATTTTCCCGCTAAATGTAACGGAAAACTTAAAGGTGTAGGGAAACGAAATTTCAGCGCTCATTTTCTAGCTTGAATGTGTTGCATGTTGCACCTAACCTCAAAAACACCAGTCTTCCGTTGAAAGGCACAAGAAAACTAATTTTAAAGCTAAATAAACGATCTTCCAATGTGCACCTGGTGGATGCATGCGGAGCCTATTTGGGAGGTAGTCTAGCAACGTTGTGGAATCTGCTACGTAGTCGTGACGTAGCAGATTCCTCTGGCACAACGCCGCTCTTTGGCATTTCAACATTTTCCTTCTTAGCTTTCCTCCCCAACTCACAAATCGCGAATTGAACCAAACAGTCCAAGAAGACGGAAAGGGTGGACTCTCCTCTTTCTCGGACCCTCGTTTGTGCAGCCGGATGCAGCCATTCTCCCCCTAGAAGATTAGCCAGTCGCTCAAAACTCGGACAAAAGTTGCTTTCCCCACCCCGTTCAGCCCTAAGCTGACAGTGCTGTGGAAGCTACGTGCTTCTTGGGCCAGCCACACGCTCGTCACCCCACGGGCACTTCGAACGGCTCGGTTGTAACGCGATGACGCTATTGACGCCACCACAACGCTGACAACGCCACCAAGGGCAAAGCTCATAATCCCGCCAGCCTTGCTACGTCACGAATGCGGGGAAACTTTCTTTCTGTTTTTGTTTGCGCCGGATATCCCATGACGCATCGCGCCCTCCGTTCGCTTCTCTTCGAGCGCTCGCTCGAGTGCACCGTTTGGAACGAAAAATATAGCCAATCGTTCAAAATACAAACCTGCGATTATGAATTACGGTTATTACACGTCATGCTTGACCCATTTCCGAACGAAATTTGAAAATTTCAAATTTCGGGTTCCAGTATCCCTTTAACCCGTTAGAATTTAGCGGGGAAATTTTTCAGCTAACTTTAGCGGAAAAATTTCCCCGCAATATTTAGCGGTGAAATCTCCCGCTAATTTTAGCGGGGAAATTTCTTCGCTAGCTTCAGAGGGCGACCTAACCTGCTAAATTTAGAGGAAAAACTTACCCGCTAAATTTAGCGGGGAAACTGTGATGTCCCATGATGCAACGCGCGCGGTTACGCCGACGCCGACGGCGACGGTACGCAACACCAATATATGACGCCGAAATGAAGTAGTCTGCATGGAAATCACTCGAGTGCAGCATTGTCGATGTCAGATTTACTTTCGATGCCACTGAAAGTAAAAGTGTAACCTGTTCAAACAAATAAAGAACTGTCTACAGAAATCCAAGAAATGGTCCCTCGCATTTGACTTGAGCCAAGCTTGCTGGAGGTCACTTCTTTGCGCCATTTAATTTTATTCCGCAATTTATACAGAGGATAGTCGTCATACTTCAATTTACGGGATTTTCTCTTATCTCATATTTTTCAATACGTTGTAGGGAAATGCCCATATAACAAATAGTTTCATACGGTCCACACTAGTGAAATGCTGCTAATGAATGTTTCAGCAGGGTTGATAGATTTTCTACTCGGCCTAGGAAGCACCGTCAAAACATCTCTCGAGTACTTAATTTCTTAAAAACCGATGAAGACAATATCGCCTCTTTCTTTTTTTTGCATTCCATGCGTCATTACAGGAGAGTTCCCGGTAGGCAATTTTCACAAAGCGTTGTAGTTTTCGGAAATCGAACAGTGAGCACTAAACTTCCGAGTTCATCTGTTTTGTGCAATTCAGCACATTGTTAGCCAGGCTGTCGACCTGCTTTCTAACTGACTCCATGCATTAGTCTCTTCATTAATTTATTTTTAAGGAAACTATAATTAGCGGGTACGTCCAGTGCGGCCGTAGACATCGCTAACTTTCCCCAGCATCATCTCAGCCGTTTCGCCACCGAAGCTGGCAGAAAAAGGAACATGATGAGATGAAGGTGTTCGTTAAAACGTCCACAATTTAGCCTCGCAACTACGTCGTAGTTCTCACGGTGGCTTATTCCCACTGCGTCATTGGTTCAGTACCACAAAGGATACATTTTAGGGTTGTGCGAATAATCCAAATTTGGAATAGTAGTTTCGAATAATACGCTATTCGATATTCGCTTCGAGAAGAACTCCACTGTTCGCACTTTTCGAAGTGTTGATTGCGGCGGGTTAGTCCCGTTGAGTGCGCTTCTACCGAGCACTGGTGCACTGCAGAGAAACAATACCCGCGGAAGCGAGCTCCCCGGGTTTTGCTTCTCTGCTTTACACCGGTGCACAGTAAGAAGCGCACTCAACGGGGTAACCCGCCGCGCTAAATACTTGGAAAAGTAGGAATATCGCAATTCCGTGCTTGGAAGAAAAGCATACATTCAAAGCGGGATGGTGCACGCGTGCCGGCTGTATTTGAAAATAAATGGAAACTTTGCGATGGTGTATATCTACATTCTTGTAAGAGTTTCAAAATTAAACTGACTGTTAAGCAAGAGTATATGTTAGGCAGAGATGCCCTTACAACCTGTGTTCATAATGCATGATTATTCCTCTTTTAACTCGAGATTAAAGAAAGAGTATTTTATATAGCAAGATTTATAAATTCACTCAATTCGGTATAGTTGGCCATCTCTCAAGGTCATTTTATGTCAAATCCGTCATTTACTTGCCATCCTAATACATCAGACCTTCCGAGCTCACAGCTCATAAATATAGATAGATTAAACTTAGCTTATAAGTGAACAAGTGGAATAACCTTCACGAGTTTAGCTGGGTTTTCGTCTAAGCATGTTGAAACGGTAGTGAAAGGCGTGGAAAAAACTATTTGATATTCGAATCAAAGAATTCGGCCAAAACCACTATTCACTTCGAGTTCGCTTCGAACTCAAAATCCACTATTCACACAGGACTAATACAGTTATACCATAAAACTATTCGAAAACGACATGACACACCAACACAACCACGAGCCCGCTGATACCGAAACAAACCAAACTGAAGCCACCTTATGGCGCCGCGTGTGTCAGCAACCCCAGTCCACCGGTCAGGTAGCTACTGAAAGAAAAGGTGCGTATTTCTGTTGTTTTGTGGTATTAAACTGCCCTGCCCCCAATGTAATGCCCCAACTGGGCCTTTAAGGTGAAATAAATGAATGAGTGAATGAATGAATATAAGCCGGCTCGAAACCCCAAGAAGGGGAGGGGGTGAGGGGGGGGGGGGAGAGGAGCCGGAGGGACTCTTGCTGAAGGAGGCTCTGGTCCTCGGAGCCTCTATTTTCTTTTTGGAGCTTCACCTTTTCCTACGAATCCTCGCAGTACGGCAGCATGGGCCCCTCCAGGTGAATCTGTCTAGTAAGGCAGCCCCAACCCTTTAGTTTTCTTTCTTCGTTGGCCTACGAGCAAAAAGTGCTGGCGTAACCGTCAATAAACACGTCGTTCTGCGGAACCACATTTCTACGTGATACATCCCCACAGGGAAAGCCCACATACCCTTGTATGGTTAGATACGGTTGTACGCTAGGTACCGCCAATTCATGTTCTACAAAAATATTTTTATTCGCGTACGCCACCACTGATCTCTATTGTAGTAGGCTGGATCGCGGTCCGCGGCCTCGGCAGCTGGGGCCGAGTGTCGCCACCGGCGGCCGTTGATTGACACCACCAAATGCATGGGACTCTATGGGGAAAATCTGGGCAAGTGGACTTTATTTAACTCGTAGAAGTTGTTCGACGATAAAACCTTAATGGTGTTTTCTAGTAATCGCGAGAACTATCTTGTGACGCGTGGTTAAAAGTTCCAATGCTGTGAAACTTTAGAAAACATACTTTTCTATCCTCAGACGTGTTATGATGTCAGCTGGAGGGGCGAGTCGGAGCGGCTAAAAGATTGGCTCAGTTTTGATGTCGCATTCGCTCGGTTTACGCCGTCAACCAGTGTCCTGTCCTGCAATTTTACATCTAAAGCGCATCGTTCTCTTTCGCTAAGCTACTGGTGAAAACTCTAATCTTCAAATGTGACAACTACTTGCCGATGATTGCTCCTTTGGCTTTTTCAGCTGCTTTTTTTGCAAGGTGGTGGAATCTGATTTTTGAGTAGCATCCAACGATCCATTTGATCAGCTTGCTAACGTGATCATCTAAGATCGATGAGTCGAGCTGATGCTCTTGCAGTGATGGGAACAAGTTCATGTTGCCCGTTGTAATGTCGTATAGGACAGCATTCGTCATGGTCAGTGACAACTTGTGACCCTTCGGCAGTTGGCTTCTCGTTGCAGCAAGCATCCTTCTGAAGCACTTCTCTGTTTGTGAGCATATGGTATTGACACTGTTTGAGGGTAGGACTAAACCTCCACGGTATTTTTGTCTGAGGAGTGTTGACATCTTGGAACTTGAGTCCCCTTCTGTGTCTTCCACTGCTTCAACGCAGTCAGGGCAATTGGTTTTCTTTCGTACCATCCTAACAACACCGCCCGAGATGCATGCAGTACACCACGTTTTCGACATACAAAGAGAGTGACTCGATGCTTGGTACGCTGTCATAGTCATGGTCGTCGTTGGCTTGTGGGAGTGGCTGCTAAACCGGGTTGAGTCTCGTTGCCTCGTGCAAGTCCAGCTCATCCATATTTGCTATCAGCTGCCTGCTCGCTTTCACTGTCATGAGAGCGGTGTTATCTTGGCTCTTGCAGTTGCCCGCTCTGCCAGCCTCAATCTCGAGCTGGACAAGCATCCGCTTGTAGGCCTCCTTGAACTGCCCTGCTGTGGGGCTGTTGTTCCACCTCCCTTTGCTGCGGATGGCACAGAAGAGCAGCTCCAGGTGATCCTGGGAGAGCTTGTACGTAAGCAGGTATCTCACGAGTGAAGTTGGTCTACCAAAAAGGCACTCGCACAGGCTCTCCACACTCTCCATGGAAATCAGGAAACCAAAAAGGCTGTCTTTTTGTTGGTCATCAGCAGGGGCTTGCCATCATTTTCTGTTAGGCTTGTGATGTAGGACCGCATCTCGCCAAAAACATCTTTCCAGCAGTACTTTGTGTTGTGCCTGATAGGTGCCTTGAAGTTCCTTGCACAGGGTTTTTAATCCAGGGTGTCAAAAGCCTGTCGAACTTCTTGATGAATTTAACAGTAGGTGCTACGCCAGCAAACTGGGGCAGCCTCAGGTCTTCGTCGCAAAACGTGAGGGCGTCTGCAGCACTAGCGGTGATTGTTTGCACTGCAATCGACACTTTCATTTTCTGGCTTTCCAACTTGACATGATCAGACATTGGCTCATTTCCAGCTCGGAGGCCCTCTCTTTTTGCAAATCGTGCAATGCGGTCAGGTGGGCCCACTTGATTTCTCGACCCTCACCACCTTGAGGACCTTCAGGGTTGTTATTGTGTTTCGAAGAAGTTTCAGCATATGGCATGCGTCAAGGATGATGTGAACTTTGAAGTCTGAGTCGGAGGGATGCCCAAAGCAGGAAACTATTGGTGGCCTCATGTGAGCGCCAAGCGCCTCAAACATGCTGATGTTAGCACGAAGACCGTCGCAGACGAGGGCTGGTATCAAGACTCCTGTGTCGGGCAGTTTCTGCAGGCAGGCTTTCCCTATGTTTGCTCGCTCGGGGCCAGTTAAGCTGTTGATCAAGAAGTATGAGCATGACACCTTCCAGCTCGCGTCGAGGGCAACCACGAGGAAGGCAAGAGCTTCAGTTGCAACTGGCTGGCTGTCGTCGTCCAGACCAGTGCCCATGTCTACAAAGCCCCTGTAGCGCTCTCCATCCGACTCAAAGTACTTCCTGGTAGCCATTTCGTCGATCATTAAGCTGCACACTACTTGTTTTGGGTCGTTTTTGCTTCCTCCACTTTTCAGTGCCTCGAATGCTTCCTGGCTGAAGCCGGGCTCACCATTGATGGCTGAATACAAGGTTCGCAGGGTAGACTGATGTGGAAGGGTCGAAGCGAACGTCCCTCGTACATACTGGTATGCCTTTGTCGAGTAAAACTTGAGAGTCAATGCGAACATCCGTAGGCAGGTCAGATACTTCTCCTTCGTTGGTTTACCTGAGTTGTTCTTGATTGCTCTCAGGTTCAGCTCCAGTGGTACACCAGACAATGTGTTCCTGAGCACCACTGCTGCACCCTTGGACACAAGCTGCTTTTTTGAGCTCTTCCAGAACTACCTCCATTAATGTTACTCTCTTCTGAAGCCTCGCGGACCTTTCCTGTAGTGTCTTAAGCTTCTTTGTCTTTGCCCCAATGCACTTCTATGGCAGACATCAGACTTCGCTTTAAGATTGACGGGCTTCGGGGCCCATCGTATCTGTGGTCGGAGAGCTGTGGAGTTGGCACTCCATCTGTCTCAATTATGATGCTGGTCCACTCGTGCCTTTTTGAGCATGCCCCTCCCCCCTTTCCCCTGGATACGTGCCTGATGCATTGAAACTGACACCATCCTACCAGCTCTCCGGTCACCACGACAGAAAAGGAGAAGGAAAAGCTTCCCACCGGGACTCTCCTTTGTGTGTCCCAGACGTCGCTATTGTTCCTCTAGAAGATTATAGAAGATTAACCCGTCAATCAAAATTCATACAAAAGCAGCTTTGCGGTTAGGTGCGGTGGACCGATCGCTGGCGTGCTTCGGCCGCTTCGGTGGCTGGAACGGCTAGGGCATCTTGTCGACGTCAGCCTCGCCGCAGTTTTTCTCGTCCTGAGACAATCTACGTCACGATTGTGCCGGATGTCACGTGCTCTCCACTGGCTGCTCTCCGAGCGCTTGCCAGGGTGGGCCGTTTATAACGAAAAATACAGCCATCAGGCTCAAAATAGAAACGTGCGATTGTCATTTACGGATATTGTGGATCATATTCAGCCTATTTCTGAACACAACGAATATATTTCAAATTTCATAGAAGTATCCCTTTAAACAGACCGTTTTTTTTTTCAAACATTTCTGGCCGGGGTTATGAGAAATCCCACTTTGGCAGTATCCAGTTGATACGCGTCATGTTGGATGGTTTTAGAAACTTCCACCGCGATTACCCACTTACTTCACGGATCACCGAGCACTCGTGGGGGTCGTCGGTGGCATACACGACGCCCACCACGACGGCTATTAGAATTAGCCGCGCCGCACCTTCGTCCTCAGGTACGCGACGGCACCGTATACCATCCGCATTGCGCGACCTTACTACAACTATCGCTTTAATTTCTTCGCACATCGTTGGCGAAAAATACGACTACTTGCAAAAGTCTATACAATTACCATTTTACTCTCCTAACACGCGCGTTAGATCCCAAACGCAACGCATATGCAAACACATCTAGAGACAGAGGAACACAACTCTCGAGACACTTCACAGCTGGCTCAGCGAGTCTGCAACACTGTAACCGGCCGACCGCCAAAGGCGCCGACACCGCCCATGTGGTTGTCCTAAACCAACGGCTGCAGCGTCGGCAGCGGCCCGACCAACAGTCGTGGGGGAGGGACTCAGTTCAGGCTGGCATGCGATGCAGAGGCCATCGCCCCGACGAGGGTGAGAGAAAGAAACGGCCGACTTTGCGTTTCCTCGTGCACGCGCAGCGCGCTTCCTGCAGCGGTTCTCCGTTCTGTGTAGACGAAGCCGCGCCGCGAAATGGCTTCCTCGTCTCGCCGACGATGACGCCAACGATGCAGCGGTGCGCCGAGTATCGACGTCGGGGACACGTAAACGTCGCAAAAGCTAAAATAAAAAATAAATAAAAAACTGCGTTAAAAAAGAAATGGGTTGTGGATTTGCTTATACAGCTTGAAGTTAGTCTGCCTCAACGGGCGACTCGTCTCTATCCAGGGGTTTTTTACCTGCACCACGCAGCAGTGGTACACGACCGCACGCTGGTACGATGCTCATCCAGATCAAAACGGGCAGGGGTGTGGATTGAATCCAGGATCCCTGGGTTCTGCAGCGCGAGCTTTTACTCCACGTGTTCCGAGCTGGTGTGCGCTAGACCACTCGGCCACCGATCCCCCGAAGCTGCGTTTAAAGGGGCACTCGAGTGCTTTTTGTAGTAGCTTGTTTTCAGTGGCATGATTTTGTTGGGCTTGAGCCCATAAAATGGCCAGTTCTAGATGGCAAGACCTCCAGTAAACTCACCAGGCGTTCGGCGTCCCGAGTGGACGCCGAACGCTGACTCAGCACTCGTGTTCAATACCGTGCTACATAGTGTGCCCAATGGTAGGGTGACCTCAGATTATTAAATCAGCAGCAGCTACTAGATGAAACGCGCTTTTGTAATCAATATATTTGCGTAAATAAGACACTGTACTGTGGGGTGCTCGAGTCCACCCGAACAGTGACGCTTTCTAACTATCGTTTCTTTTTCATTTTTTTTTTCATATAATTTGAAGAGACCATCACAGCACTTCCGTAGTCTGAAAAGATATTATTACCGGTTGACTCAGGAACCCGGGTATGATTATGCACAAACGGGCACATACACGGGGAGTCGCACTGTTGTGGAGCGCGCTTTTTTTTTTTTTTTTTTTACCTGCGCGCAGGAGTGTGACATCTGCGCAATGCGCCATTTTGATACAAACCCAATTTTCCAACATCTCCATAATAAAGAACTTATCTCTCTACGCCTAGTTGCGCCAAAAACGCAAAATCGGTCGAAATTGCGCCACACTGCGCCAAAGTAACTCAAAACTAAAAAAAGCTTGCCACGACGCTAAATTTAGCGGGAAACGAGAGCTTGGTTGGCAACGTTCAATCTCGCTCGTAGTAAAAGCATAGAGTTATTACAATAAACGCTAGAGGCTCAGCTGGCGCTAGTGTCTACGGGACTTCCGGTTGCAAATTGAAGCAGACAGCATGCAGTCTACATTTCCAGCCTCCCTGTGTATTCCTATGGGAAAACGCGCGTGAATTTTGTCTGTTCGCCGGAAAATAACATGAATAACTTTTGTCATATCGGTTGTAACGGGTAGTATGTACCTTTATTGGTATTGTGAAAGTGTAATTGCTTTAGTTACAGCATTTTTCTTTACCACTGAGCGATGTTAAACTTCGCTCTATTTCAGGCCCAAACCCCTGTTTCAAGGAAGGTATGTGAAAACGAGCGACGGTTCTAAGCAAACTAACGATCGAAAGGAATGTAGTGTGTGTTCAGGTTCGCTAGCATTTCGGTGGTGCTTATATGTTGCTAATATGCCCGTCCTGTTATTGGATGAAAATGAGTCCGTCGTGCGCATCTTTACGATCGGTTAAAGAAACATTCGAACGCAAAAAATAAAGCACGTGAGCTACGAAAGGTAGGTCTTTTTATTATTTCCCATGTCGGCCAGTTTTTATCGGGCACCTGCTCTCTGGCTCCCCTTATTTGCAAAGATTTGGAGCGTGCGGGTGATGCATTTGAACCCAGGACAAGCATCTTCACAGTGCTTATTTATTGCAAATCTGACTATATTACGATGACTTTCAATTTATTTTGATCGTCTGCAAGCACAAGGAGTTACTTATCCAGTGTTACTGCGTAGTTCTTGCCGTCTCTCTCGGTTTTCTACATGTCCTTCGTTCGTTTGGCACGTATATCCCCCATGTTGGAAAGCGTCGACGCCGTGTTCGCGCTAACAGTGTCCGACAGTGCACAAAAATACACGTACGAAGCCGTTTTAGCACCGTTTTTAATGCGATGAATTTGAAAGAAAAACGCCGTAACTGACCATTTATTTCGTCTGCGTGACTGAGAAATGTTCCAATGTGCCTAGTACGTACGAGTTATTCGTGATATTTGCTCTTATAATCGAGCGCAGAGAGAAAATGCACTCGCTTTTTCCCATAGGAATACATTACCGGAAGTCAAATTTAGACTGCTTGCTGTCTGCTTCAAAATGCAACAGCACACTAGCGCCAGCTGAGCCTCTAGCGTTTATTGTAATAACTCTATGTAGTAAAGTACACGGCACGGGTACAGGGTGGCGCAAGCAACCATCAGATTCGAAGATTTGGTCTTTTCCCGATTTTCCTACTACTTTCCGCTGTCATTTGTGACTGCATGCTGTCATGCGGTCTCGCTGTCTGGCCGCGGGAGGTACGACGGACAGGCTATCAATATGAGCAAACCTAAGTATTTCTTTCGTTTTGAGAGTAAACCTTTTCTTAAAATTTCTATCGAGCGCCTCCATTATGTGATTGTTCATTCGTGTCTGTAATCTCGTCAAAATGGACGGCGCCGTCGCCGTGAGTACTTTCGGTTATCACACATGTGCTTCCAGTGCGTGAGCAATCGAATGAATCGGTCACACACCCGTATTTGGCGTGCATGTGGTGCTCGTAGTTTTTCTACCAATTCATTATTTACCTTGCGACTCACTTTTGTGGAAAGTTTTTTTTTCTTTCTATCTGCACGCGAGTTTTTCTACTAATTCACTATTTACCTTGCGACTCACTTTTGTGGGGAGTTTTCTTTCTTTCTATCTGCACGTGCTTTCTACGAGCGTCCGATCAATGTCTTGTTGTAGTAAACTGTGCTTCACTGTTCATGCTCTCGAATCACCGCTTTAAAAAGTTTTGCACTACAATTGCGCTTTGGCACCAGTTCGTATAAGCTTGAGCTGCCTGGGGCCCACCTAACTTTGCAGCAAGCCTGTGTTTCCTGTCCTCATCTATGCGCATAAAACTCGCGTTTGCCTTTTCAGTTTTTTTTTTCTTTTATATTTTATCTCGGTGCGTATCGGCGCTGATGACTTTTTGGAACCAGGGTGAACAAAAATAATGATTAAAAAACAAAAATTTGATTTATGTGATTTATATCGGATTTTTTATTATTTAAATTTCTGATAAGCTGCTCTAACATTTCCTGCTCCTAATCTGCTTTAAACTGTAGACTTTTGTGCTCCGAAGTTGCTCCAAAATGCGTAAACTGCTGCTCCAAACAAGAATTTTGTGCTCCTAAGCTGCTCCGAAATCCAGATTTTTCTGCTCCAAAAATTGCTCCAAAACCGGTTTCACCTGTCTCACCCTTGTGCGCGTTATTGTTATTTTTCTAAAAGAACTATTTGCAGGAAACAAAAAGTTTGACATTTAACGCTGGAAAGCAGCTCTATAGCTCTCACACCTCTCATTGCCGTTGAAGATAATGAAATAAAAGGCGCTGTCTCAATTTTATATATTTGTTTTTCTCTCAATTTTTTTGGCTCCGTGATTTTTTCTCAAGTTGATGCAGACTGAAGAAGACTCAAGAAGGACGTTTTGCGACCTAGAACACAAACTCCCGCCAATAATAGCCGATTCACAAGACGGACCGAACCGCGATTTTCGTTCGCGGACCGTGTACCACGTGACTGTCAAGTAACCGACTCTTACAATTCGCGCCTCGTCCGTGAACGCGCGGACTGATAAAGTCGAGCGCCTTTTCACTTACAGATTTTTGGCGGGAGATTGACTTTAAAAGTGTTTAGTCTATAGCAATAGTACAATGTTTTCTCTTCTTTCTTTTTTTTTCTTTGTTGTTTGAGGGGTTGTTGTGTTCTCTGCGTTCGCTGGTTCATTAAAGGAGCTGTGCAATGATATTCAGTTGGAATGTTTTTCACTTTACACGAGCTTACTGGCACTGGTGGGACTCAAGGATACTCGCACGCAACGCCACTGGCCAAGAAACTCCTTTGTTGCGGTGTAATTTCAAGGACAAAAGCGATCATTTTCATTCAATCTCTCTTTTGCAAAATTTGATGACGTAACGTGGGGATCGCAGCACACCCCGATGACGATATTTGAATGCGGTTCATAGATTGGACCCGAGCATTGCGTAGGCACTCGATTTGGGCTCGTGATAATTACTAGCTCGAGAAGCATTCGGGTAGTGGCCCGTGTCCAATCGCTTCAACGACGACAATAGCCGAGCCATAACAATGTCTGGAACTCGGCGCGTGTCCCGTGCTTTGCCAACCCCAGCGCGTGGCTATGATCAACATTGGCGGCATATAATCCATTCCAGGTCACGTGGCCGCTTGTTCTGGCTGCGAGTTGAGGGAGTGAACGCTGCTCGTATTTCTTTAATTTTTCTCTGGGACTTCTATTGCGTGGGGTGAAAAACGAACGCGTGTTTCATAGGTCATTAACGTCAGGGATCCGCTCTAAGCGGTATTTGCGCAAGGTACAAAATTGTTGCATCGCCCCTTTAAGTCGAGCGATTCTTGGTTCTACCCGTGAAAGAAACTGCAAAATCTTTGCTCAGGTTCCGGTACTTTTTAAGGTCCGTGCCAAAAAGCTTCTATCTAAACTCGTCTAGCACGCTGCGATAATTCTTGCACGCGTCCACTCAGCCTTTCACCGAGCAAGACCTTTCTTGTGGCTGCGCTGTTAAGTGTTGTGCACGAGCGCGGAGTGCGTGAAGGCATCTCCAAACGCCCCTTGCGAGCCCAGAACTTTGTCACTTTTACAAAGAAGTCTTCTCGAGCAGGACCATACCTGTCACTGTCACAGCTTCGCGCGAAGCCTGTCACGGTGTTCTGTCTCGATCTATACGTAACAGCGGCGTACGATTCTTTATCGCGGTAGAAAACGTCGATTTTTCTCTCGGACAACGGTGCCACGGTGCGATGTCAGAATTTCGCGGCACTGTTATGCTTCGTTTCACCTTCCGTCCAGACGCAGCCGATGCTACGAGATTATATGACGAATCACATAGCGTCAAAAGGGCACCATCATGGTGTTCGTAATGCTTATGTCTGTGTTTTTCATCGCTGAACCAATCATAAACAGAACAAACCTAGTGATTTGCACTTTTGACGCTGCTTGATTGGTCCCGTTTCCTCGTAGCATCCGCTGCGTCTGGACGGAAGGTGAAACGAAGTATAGTGGCGAACGGGTTCGGTCCGTCCTCGCTGCCGTCTGCTCGTCGTCTCCCTCGTGTGAATAGGCTTGGGAGACGGACGAACCGCGGACATGTCGTCACGTGATCAATCCGTCCGCGGATCAGTCCGTCGTGTGAATCGGCCATAAAGCGGCGTATACGCTCTCATACTGTGCAATGCAGGTGTTTCTCTCCCTTGTAAAATAAAAAAGAAGCGCGTACCTGCGCATTTCGAAGTAATTATAAAGACAAAAACAAACAAACAAAAAAAGAAAACTTCAACAGTTCAACTACCCACCAAATTTATATCGGCTCAAACCTCTTAAAAAGCACTCAGACGTCAAATCCACTTCCATGCTAAACCCCCATCCCCGGCCCCTCCAAAATACCCTCTTTCTCATAACATGACTCGGCCTCAATATGCAAAATGCACTACAGATGTCACCCGTCACTTCGGTGACGACGTCGAAACATACAAACGCACAACAAACAATAAACGCTTATAATCGTAAAACAAAAATGCCCGAGAATATTTCCGAACAACCGCTCATTACGCTCTAAGCCGCGCTCTTTCTCTTTTTTTCCCTAATCGTTTTTTCTTTTTCTCTTCGCCAACTTGAATGCTTTGCCCTGTGCTTAATTTGCGAGTCGAATTCGGCGCCCTCATAAAAGGATCTGGCTCCTCCTTTCCCCGCTCATTCTCCTCTCCAGCAGAAAGCAGACAGAAAGCCAAGCAAAACGCGAAAGCGCGAGCGAACGCGCCGCGTGCACCTTAATGCCTTCCAATCTATGACAGCCCCGTAATTAAAGAATAAATTCGTCCTTTCGTTCATTTCGTTTTCGCCTTACAAATCTCCCTTCAATCTGCGCGCCAGAGCCACTTTAAAAGCGCGCGCTCCAAATCCCTGAATCAATAAACCCGGGCTGCCTTCGTATATACACCTCCCAGAAAATAAAACGCTCGGAGAAAACAAATATAAAGAAAATCCAGAGAAATAAGGATTTCGGTAATAAATTTGGCGAGCAAACGGACGTTATAATCTCGGTACGTCTCACGGGCGTTCTTCTCCGCTCGACATTTTTCTTGCGGAGCTTACGCCCCGCCATTTATCTCACGCAAGCGTCGCCTCTGCTCCAAGTATGACTACAGCCGAGGCTTGAACGAACACAAAACGTCGCACAAAAGAAGCCGCTGCGAATTCTTTCTGGAATCTCGCCAGTTTTACCAGCCGGAAGGCGCGTCCAGAACGCAGTCACGTGATCACGTTCCCGACACTTGATTGGCTCTTTCTCCGCGGTAGCCTTCTCTGTTGTCAAAAGGTGAACCGCAATGATATTAAGACGGCGAGATTGGTATTCTGCGTGCGGTGGCCATTTCGGCCGTGCGAGTTAATTTTCGAGAGGGTCGTTCGTTTATCGTTCAGTCAACATTTCCCGAGACTGAAGCTAAGCTCGGTGTCCCACTCGGGGAGGATATTTATGTGGCTTGCATTGAGGCATCATTTTTAATCAAGCGGAGGCCCCTGTGGAAATAAAGTGGGTACAAAATGAGACATGGACCCGCAGAGCTCGGCTAACATTGTAAAACAAAATACAAAGAGAGAGATATTTTTTTTTTTCGATTTGCACAAGTGCGCATTTTTTTTTCGATCATCCTCGGCAAGGCGTACATTCTCCGTGTGAACAGTGGTGATCAGATAGGTATAACACACCTGCAGGATATCGCAAAAATTGAATTCATCATGGCACATTTGTTTTGTGAAAATTCCCAAACAATTGGCTAATCAAAATCTATAGATGAAGAAAAATACACATCTCCACCAATATTTTTAATGTCAAATAATGTTTCTGCAATCCGGAAAATCAGTACGTTTGATTTTATCAATAAGAAAGGCTAGATTTAATTCCGAATTCGCTCCAATTCGCCTGAAATGTTAGATCAAACGACCCAGTTGTCTAATCCTGATATTGCTTTTCTATTGGTTCTGCGTGTTTTCTTTTTTTTTCTTTTTTCTGAGCGATGTGATGTTTTATTGTGAAATCACATGCCTGACTTTTTTCTTTTTTTTTTTTTTGCGGAACAACGTTTACGCGTGCGTTGTCACTCGAGACCGGGTCCCCAGAACATAGAACGGGAAATCCTCCTTCGAACTTCCTGAACCCCGCGTGAGGCAACCACAAAAGGACAATAAGCAGGAACATAAAGCGTACGAATGTCACGAGCCTCCAAAAGGGATTAAAGCAAGTAAGCAGTCGAGCTGGTTAAGGATAGGGTTACCATGTCTATCCAATAGGGAGTATTTGGCGGCCAAAGCTGTGTGCTCTTCGATTAAGCGCGTGCTGAAAGCGAGCTTCCAGAGTGTTTTTGCAGCGTGCATTACACACCATCGAGACTGTCGGTCTTTGCAGCCTATAAACGTGAGCTGGTTCTGAGCGTGCGCTATGAACAGGGCACTCAAATATGGCGTCCAGCGAATACTCCCTATAAAGCCGCATAGGCTCACCACTCTCCTTCGCTCTTCACCGAAAAAGAGACATCATGGCCGTGCCCGTCTGCGATGGCGATCGCTGCTCATCGACAAGGGAAAGCTTGCCCTAGTCCTAAACCTATTCCTCGAAATTATTCGTACAAAACTGACGCCGACAAAAAAAGGGGAAAAAATGAAAGGCGTTTACATTAACACCCTGTAACGCCGAATTAGAGCGCAGCTCTTGAGGAGGAGGATGGAAGGGTATACCCTCCTTCCTCCTCCTCACCCCTCATCCTCCCTGCTACTCCTCTTGCCTTCCTCCCTCCTCTTCCTCCTCCTCCCTTCATCCTTCAAGCTCTTCCCCCCTCTAACCCTCCTCTTCCCTTCCCTTCTCCGTTCTCCTTTTCCTCCATCCTCCCCCTCCTCCTCCCCTCCCCCCTCCCTCCTCCTCCGCGCGGTGCATTATGGGACATTTCCCATAATGCACCGCGCGGTTACGCCGACGCCGACGCTGACGTCACTCAAGCCGGAAACCGGCGCCTAAGAGCTGCGCTCTAAAAAGATTGAAAGAAAGAAGAGGGCTTACTCAATTTATATTTCGCCCCCCCCACCCCCTTCCCCCTTATTACAGCGAAGTGGACTTTTCATGTGCAGTGACTAAAAACTCTACGCTCGCACCGTCGCACGCGCACGCCTTTCCCATACAAAAGATTCGAAGTAAATAACCAAAATAAAGCGTTGACGAACACGCGTGCAAGATGCCATTTGCTTTAGGCTTTTGCTTGTACTGCTGCAGACCTCGGCAAGTGCGGCGCGTGGAACACCATTCCCTGCATTCTCCTCGATGCTTCCGTAATTTAGCAATAGGTCTATTCAGTAGATTAGTTTATCAATATATAGCACCATTTTCAAGATCAGTAGACTCTAAGGTAGATACTAAAGGTTTCTAAAAGATTTGCCGCTGTGCGACCCGCGTTGACCACGTCTACGCTCGCACCATCCTCTCTTTGTCGTCGTTCCAAGCGCTTGCGTGCCTAGTTTCCTTTCCTTCCGCTCTCCCGGTGTGGCGGTCCCGTCGCGCGTGTCTAGTTTCCTCCGGCTCCTCGGGGCGGGTCTGTGTCGTGTGCTAAACAGCTTCGTTGGTCATCCACCTTCGCAAAGTGGAATTGCTCGTGATTTTCGATACTACTCACAAACGCGTACGCGCGCGTAAACAATCATGAGTTAACTTACAACCATCACATCGATTTTATGACACCTATGTAGGCCATTCCAATTATCGAATTCTGCGCGCTGCCATATTTGTCCACAGTGCTCTCGTTAACACGCCCGGTGTTCGTTCTGCTTGGAGAATCTGAAAAATATGGCTTCCGATAGATTTCTACCATTGTTTTAGGAGAAACCCATACGCTTCTTAACAGGCGTGTGAAGCTTCTAACGTGGATACGCTCTGGATTGAAACACCGTCCACTCCTGCCTGTAGGGAAGCTAGTCTCTCACGAGTACCCTGAACATGCGTGGTCGGAAGCTCTTGTCAGAACGATGGCGCGCGGCGTAGTGGATCGACAGAACGTCCTGAATCTGCTTAACGATGCCCGTCGATTGGCGCTGCAGCCACGAATCTAACTCGCAGCCAATGGACCAACCACTTCGCTCCAACGCCTCAATCAATTAATTTTCTCTCATGTGTCACAGAGCGAATATCTTTTGCTTGTTTTTGCAATCTTAGTTTGCTTATAAGTTATAACTCCCAAAATAATTCGAGTTTCCGGAAAGACGTTTCTCCTCCGTGTTCCTACGTTCGATGAGCTTCGTTTCAGCGCAAATATCAAAGCAATAATAATTTTAAAAAAATCATTGGAGGGCCTATTTAAATAAGAAAAAGCCAAGCTTCTCTGAAACAACTCTTCAACTGCTTTATTTTGTTTAGACCCTGAAGCCGGAACACGGTGTACGCACGGAACAGTCCTCGAGGCTTGTTTCTTTGTTCCGGAACCGCACACCTTATTTGCAAATACTCGGGTTCACGCGCATGTTCTTGAGGTTGAGGAATCCTACGCCCGTGTCATGTCTTTCTAAATAGAAGCACCGATAAACGGCTATTTTTTTTGTCCGACATTGAAAATTGACACCGAGAAACACCTAATCACTGAAAAAAAAAACTCCCCTAAAAAAAGTCGTTCGAATAAAAGGAGCGTTAAACTCCTGGCCGAAAAACGCAACCTTACGGTATACTCAAAACCGAGAGTTAGTTGTGTTCTTGGAGGCAACAATGTGAGTGCCAGGGAGCTTCTCCTGCGCGAGAAGTCATGAGTAGAAAGTCGCGTACATTACGTCTGCGCTTTTGATAGCACTGCACGCAACTTAGGCCCACATCATAGACTGGTGTCGGCAATCGTAGCGTCACGGCTCGTGGCACGCCGGATAAATAGTAAGGACAAGTGAAGCAAGTTGTCAGGCCTATTAAAAAGCTTCAAATAAAACCAGCACCATTCACCCCCCCCCTTTTTTTTCCCCAAGAAAAGAAAAGAAAAATAAACACGCAAGAATAAAAAACAAAAAAAGTCAGTTTGTGAGAACATTGATAACCAATCGACGAACGAGTAGATGAGTAAAACCAAAGAACCAGTAGAAGTGTCACAAAAAGGCAATACCAATAAACAGAAAAAGAAAGAGAGAGATCGTCAACCCGGCTTTGCCATTATGAGCACTGGGCGGTGATCCTTTGACATCCTGGAATGTTCGATATCCGCAGAACCAACGATATATCGATAGAAAGAGCATGAGGCGAACTCGGTCCAGAAATGAAGAAAAAAAAAGAGAAAAAGATGGAGAATAATAAAATAAAAAGTCACCCCCCCCCCCCTAAAAATGCCGAGATGGACGTGCCAGATTGAGCCGCATGTTCCGCCCGGACGCCGCTAGCACCAGAAGCGGCTCGGACGAATTCTCTTCATCCGGTTAGTCCTAATGTGTTTTCTTCTACCGCCGCATTACGATCCAGCCAATACCGATAAGATTCCACTTGTATCCATCTCCCTTGGTTTCGCCGTGGCGTTTAGAGGCAAACAGAAAACAAGATTCGGAAAGGCGGATGAACGCGATTGGACGGGACGTCATTAAAAAAAAAAAGGATAGGCCAATCTCTTTATGTGTGGACGTCTCGGATGAACCGACGAGCCGCCATATCGTCATGCAACTTGTACCGACGCTCGTGTGCTATCTAGTGGTGTCAAAACGTGATGTCATGTGGCGTCCTTTCGTTGGAGGACGTTGTTCCTTCTACATGCTGCTCGCGCCATATAGTCGCATCCTGCTGGTGGTCATTTCCATTTGTTCTCGCCGAGAAAAATTAACTCCTTGTTGCGAAGCGTATTCGCATTTTTGAGCGATGGTGGTCCTGCGGCGTAGAGAATCGCCGAGCTCTTAGTTCAGACACTTGCGTTTGAGTGCGTTTGACTGCGTTTGCGTGCGAGAACCGAAAGCGAGTCACCGGCACATCTGTGCTTCGTATGAAGCGTGGAATCTAATCCAAGGAATCATCTTGGCACGCGATATTAGCGGTGAGATGTTTCGGTGGCGCCCTCGTTCGGTTACCTTTCGTGACGTCATTACCTTGTGAACAACAAGTTCGATGGTGTTTCTAATGGGCATGGTGGATGCCTTAAATCATAGCGCTCTCAAAGCAACACTGCAAACACCGTCAAAATTAAAGTTCTTACATTCCTCTTATTTCCGTCGATGAGACATCCTTCGCTGACGTCATAGTCAGCATGCGGCCAATTGTAATGGGCCGGACCACAGTGACGCTTTGATCTGCTCACGTCTGCCAAGCAGCAGGGATGTCCTGGTTTCTTGCTGCCGCAACGCAGTCAAACGCAGTCCAACGCAACTGTCTGAACCAGGCTTTAGGCGATCGGCTTCAAAATTAATGTGCGTGCTACAACTTCCTTACGTGGGGAAGTGTGAGGTAAGGTTCTTATATCGCTTCATTACAGAAAATTATAGCTATTTACGCGTCGCAGAGCCATACCTTGTAGTGCCTTTCTTCGACGATCATCCAGATCATGACAGCCATTTTGATAGCAAACTAGTGCGCGGAAGGTGAAAGTTGCATGCTCCGGAAGGCACGCTCATTAGCAAGGTCACCATAATGGCTGCGGATGTGGCGTCAGTGCAAGCCATGTTTACGTAGTTTGCATTGGCCATTGTGGTAGCCTTGCTCCTGAGCGCGTGACCTTCTGCAGCATACATTTCACACCGTCGATTTCTTCTTTTTTAGTCGACAAGGACAATTAAAAGCCTTTTTCAATAAAGACTTTTAGTTGACCGGACGCAAAAGTTTCGCTTTGCTAGGGGGAGCTCTCTATTTACTCTAAGTACAAAATTCATTCCAGGTTTCATTATGCCTTTACCAGAGTTTCAGTTTCGCCGGTCTTTCTTTTCAGGAGTTCCGAGCAAATTGTGAATTATCATTCCTGTGATTGATTAGCAGCGAGCCTATAAGTAAATGGTCACCTGATGATCGTAATATATTTAAAGTTCGAAATAATGCCCTGCGCAGCAGCAGACTTGACCTTCTTGCGCTTCGATGTGAAAGCTGGGAACACGAAGAGGCTTAGCCCGTCGGTGACAGGGTATTTATGCTCGCCAAGGTTTTTATTTGTACATCACACATGAGAGCCCAACTACCCAGAACAGAATTTGCGGCTCGAAATTCGGTTTCTTTCCGCCCGAAAACCACCGATCGAGAACTGGCCGGTTTGAGTCGCGCTCACTCTCTTTTCCGTGGTCACGGGCCGTTTTCTAAGGTTTAGACACAACCACCAAATTTAATCAAAGTCGTAGGTCATCGAAGGCACGCACACAATATTAAAAATAGAAAAGAAATATGATACCCATTTTTTTGTGGCTTCTAAAAAGCTGCAAATGCGTTGTTTGGGGGGGAAAAAGTATCACGGCCACGTGACTTCCGCCACCTCTCCTCCTCTATATTTCTTCTTCCTCCCCAGTACAGTTTCGGTTTCGGTTTCGAGCAGTTGCGTTTTTTTGACTTTATTAAAAATATACGTGACGCTGTAGCAAAATATTGATTGGGTAGTCTTCTGACACCATAATAAATCGCCTAGCAAAAAATATAAAATAAATTTTTGGGGGTGTCAGTGGCCCTTTAAAGGAGCTGTGCAACGATGTTCAGTTGGAATGTTTTCACTTTACACGAGATTACTGGCACTGGTGGGACTCAAGGATACTCGCACGCAACGCCACTGGCCAAGAAACTCCTTTGTTGCGGTGTAATTTCAAGGACAAAAGCGATCATTTTCATTCAATCTCTCCTTTGCAAAATTTGATGACGTAACGTGGGGATCGCAGTACTCCCCAATGACGATATTTGAATGCGGTTCATAGATTGGACCTGAGCATTGCGTGGGCACTCGATTTGGGCTCGTGATAATTACTAGCTCGAGAAGCATTCGGATAGTGGCCCGTGTCCAATCGCTGCAACGACGACAATAGCCGAGCCATAACAATGCCTAGAACTCAGCGCGTGTCCTGTGCTTTGCCAACACCAGCGCGTGGCTATGATCAACATTGGCGGCATAGAATCGATTCCAGGTCACGTGGCCGCTTGTTCTGGCTGCGAGTTGAGGGGGTGAACGCTGCTCGTCTTTCTTTATTTTTTTCTGGGACTTCTATTGCGTGGGGTGAAAAACGAACGCGTGTTTCATAGGTCATTAACGTCAGGGATCCGTTCTAAGCGGTATTTGCGCAAAGTGCAAAAATTGTTGCATCGCCCCTTAAAGGAGGTGTGCATGGTCGGCGCTATTACAGACCTCCAGATTTTGTTTCCTCTTATTCCGTTTACTTCACTTCATCATCATCATAGCAGGCCAGGTTATTGCCATTTTAGATTCTGCTGTGCCCTTCTCTCTAGCATTGGCCTTTGTG
Source organism: Ixodes ricinus (assembly GCA_037355805.1). NCBI lineage: Eukaryota > Metazoa > Arthropoda > Arachnida > Ixodida > Ixodidae > Ixodes > Ixodes ricinus. Next base: position 185,121 of record JAZHYW010040607.1, on the reverse strand, counting down.
GATGCTCGTCAACGCCCGTTTCGGTGGCTCCGGTATCTCGGAAAGACAAAGAGAAAGTCAGCAACGGCGGCTGTAATCTGGCGCGTTGTTCAAAGCGTCTATGCATGACCTGCACTGACGCCACATTATCTTTCAATGCGGTGTTCTTGCTGCCTAGCCCGCCCCCTTGCAGCCCAGATTTCACACCACCGAATATGTTTTTCTCGACAAGAACAAGTGTTTTGGAATCACCACCAGCACGGGGCGATGACGCCTGCGTGCCAGCCATGTATACGGATGGGCTGAAGCGCCGACCGATCACGTCCGCGCCGTTCATTTTCCATAACGATAAAGACTCGGACAGCTCAAAGAGTCGAGACCCGGCGACTTCGTCGTGGCCTCCACGAGGATTATCGACGCAGTTCGCATAAAAAAGCCTTTCATCGCTAATCCAGCCGGGACCCCGCGAATGCTCCTTCCTTTCCCAAGGTAACCACAACACCGCTCGCAACTCTTTGTGACCTGTCTCGAGCATTCGAAAGACACAAGCCTGCAACAAGAGTTAACGAGCGCCCGCCGCTGTATATACATATTTTATACATAAAAGCTACGGCTACCTATACGAAGTTGTGGGAGCTCATTATCCGTGAGCTGCACCCCTGAATTGCTTCATTGTATTAGACCTCCGGACAGCGTGCGAGCTTTACGATCTCCGATAACTGGCTACAAGTGACGCCTCCGTTCAAAAAATCTAAACGCTCGGGCTTTTATAGCTTTCGTATACCCCCGCGTGCAGGCCATTCTCTCCAGACATTTTTACGCGCTGGCTTAGCAATGTCTTTAGTTAGTCACACTTATTTCCTTGTTTTGTTTTTTGTTTACTAAGTGATGATAATGAGAGAGCAGCACATATTTGACCGCCGGGGAAGACAAGATCAATTCCAAACAAAACAAATAAAACATAGAGCACACGGCTCTTTTGAAATAATGAGGCTCCACAGGAGCTCACGTGGAAGTGAATCTAATCTTTTTTTTTCTTCTTTTTTATAAGAAAAACATACAACGTTAGAAAGGTTATGGATGAGTACCTGTGGTGACTTAGTAACTGAGCGTAAGCGCGGACAGAACGTGGTCCTCAAAACACAAGTGTTGTTAAGGTTCGTGATCTTTCGGGAATCGTGCAGTGCGTGATCGTAACGGTTACCTTCAGATGAAAACTGTTTTCCACGATTAATCGTTCATAAGAAACAGTTCGACGTTGCCGCCGTCACGAAATAGCATGAAAACTCCGAAAGTCCAAACTTCAAGCACGCCATTCAGAAATTTGCTATTATTTCGATGATAACAATTACGCTTGTTTCTTGTGGAATTTGTGACCCAAGCAAGACAAAACAAGAACGACATAAAACTTTAAAACTTGGTCAGTTGCCTCGGTACTGTGGTGACACCTGCAATAAGTAAGCAAAAGAAACAAACGGAAACTTCGTTACTAAAGTTCGGTCAATCGCTATAAAGAGGCACAAATGGGCGCGTTCAGTAGCGGCTCCCTAAGCTTCGAACGGAGTAACACGAGTCGGAGTCCTCGAAGCGCCTACTGAACGGCAAGAAGGCGTGGCTCTTCAGCTGCTTCTAAGCAGCTTCCGCTTCCTCCCCTGTGGCAAACGGTCTCCGAATAAAATGGAAGCAGACGACGCCGAGCACGATCGCTTTTATTTGACGCCGGTACTGAAGAAGTCTCGACAAGGTCCTTAAAGAAAAAGCGAGTGACTTCAGACATCAGCGCTGCAATGCAAAACTGCTAGTGTTAATAAAAAATAATAACAACAATAACAACATCGTCAACACACGCGCAATAAGGAGCTCGGCGAATCTACGCCGCCGGTTACGATAATTTTATTCGCGTCTCCAGCTCGACGCTTGCCCTCCCGCGGCGGAAACGGGAAGCGGTCTAGTGAGGGTCCCCCGATTCTCCCGCGCAGCGGGCACAGCGGAACTACTCGCGATCGTGGTTCGCGAAACGTCATTTCCAATTGCAAACAACACTCCTCACTGTCCCAACATAGTGCTGCTCAAGGTGTGGGATTGTACTTTACTGGAGAGTTTTAATATTGCGCATAGAGATGCGCATAAAAGCCAACGTTAGTGGTGTGCGTTTGCGTTAGAGCTTCGTGCCCCACGTTGTGCGTGCGCCTCATCGCTATGCGGCCATCCAGTACCGCGATTCAGGCTCGCGCACGCGCTGTGTGTGAACAAGCAAGCTGACGCGAACACAAGCGCTTGCGTTCGCTCGCAATGACTAAAACTCACTACTGTTTCACCGGCTTCCAACGCCAACGAAACGTGCTGCAGTGAGCAGACGTGCAAGCAGGTAGGCGTTCCTTCGAACTGGAAAGGCTGAGATTGGCGAAACGACGGAGCGTAAAAATAAAAGTAACTAAATGTTGTAAAAAATTTTAAATATAAAAAAAAATTACTTTGGACATATGGTTTGGAAGGTTATTGGAGGCTTTGGAGGTTTTGCCGATTGTCAAAAGTCGCGACTTTGACGGCAAAATATACTTTACCGACTATTAATGTAATTTTACGTGGATTTCTCACTTAGCTGAGAATGTTTTAATTGATTTTAGACTATTTTTATTTTATACTTGGTAAGTAAAAATGCTGCGATTCGCAGCAGTGATGAGAATTAGTACACTTTTTATTGTCATATTTGTTCAGCGCGTTTGAAACTAGATCATAAGCAATAAATTATATTAAAGCTTAAAATTACGTAATAAAAATAACTGAATTTTAATAATAATATTATTAATAGAAATCACGGCCACGTATGCCCCTAATTAACGCCAAGATCACGAAAAATACGCCATTTAACCATAATAGTCTTTCCAGAAAGGTATCATTTTTTTGTTTTTTAGCATATGCAAGACTCTTTGACATCCTTATCAAGATAGACAAACAGTCGAACACTGGATGTAATGTACAGTAATATGCGTCACGCAAGCTGCTATATGGAAACACACACAGACTTCAGCTGTCTGACTCGGATTCCGTCTTTGGGTTGTTGCAGTGAGAACTAGCGTTTATTAATTTATACGTTTTGTGGACATATCGTAAAAATTGGATTTATTCTATTATTCTTGTGGTGGGAATAATGTAAACCAATTAATCATCTAAATTTCCCCAAAACCCATTGAAAGGCCCGCAGTTCATTATTTTTCATGACAATTATCTCGAGCGAGTAAAGGCAGCGAGAACGCATAAATATCAGCACTGATTTTTTCAACAACTACAAATATCAGCCTGGATCGAACATGTATGTCACAAAATAAAGTTTCCGCGAACAACTTCTCTAACTAAATAATTACGATGTGAGACACATCTTGAGTTATGAAAGAATCCGAAATTAAGACCTCTACCAAGAAATTAAATCCAAAATAGAGGTTGGTTTCGGTTTCGCTCCAAATTAAAACGCGCATTCTTGCGCAAATATTACGCTAAACACCATTCTTGTTTTCAGGGTAAAGAGGTGACTTGCACTTATAACACCCCAGCTTCCTCGTATTACCAGAAATAGTTTGTGTCGCTCAGTGAAGCCAGCACACTAGACAGGCTCAGCAGCGGCGGCGCATCTCCGACCCTCACTATAACCGTCATTTTGGAAAATGAGTGAACCACCTATAGTTAGTGTTGGAGTCGTCAGAATACGGCTATACGTTTTGTTCTGCACTTCTTTACGAACTTCCTATAAAATGTGTGCGTAACACACTGGAAGTCGGTCGTGCTTGGTGATCAAAGTTTTGTCGGGCTGAAGCGAGTGTCAGCCAGCGTCCCATACTCGCATACGCCCCGATTTAGCTACGCAAATGAAACATTAATTGGGATCACGTTCTGCGTGGGTGTCCCAGTACTCCAAGGTCACGTTCGTTTACCCTGCCTTGCTCTATTAAGAGCGGACAGAACTATCGTCGATAATTAGAGAGTTTCCGTGCAACGCGTCGCTCAAAACATCGGCGTCAAATGAACGATTACGTGGTTTATTAGCATATCCAAAACAAACGAAATACTCTGCAAGGCATTTTCCGAAAAGAACCTGAGCTGGAAACGAAATTCGAGACGCGTTATTCTTCTCACCTTGAGAACTTTCCTTTAACAAAAGTAGAGCAAACCGCAGACCCAAGCCGCAGCCCTCGCAGCTTCTCCCGCCATTTTGTTAGCTTCTTTTTTCTCTCTTCCAGCACCGGAATTTTGTCAGCGATCCGGAAATACGTCATACCCCGCTTCTTTCGCTCCTCGCGCACCGTCTCAGCACTCGGCGCACTGAAGTCACTGGATGCTGGGAAAGTAGCACCAAGCTCCCCGTATGGTCGCCATCTTGGTCCGTGAAATGAGAAATTTTTCCTTGACCCCTCCGTTCTTGATGACCCAATCTAAATTAGCTGGTGACGGGTAGCTTTATGAAGACGTTTCTTGTATACTCAGAGATTTTGCTATCCACACACCGCGGCGAAACAAGCGTCTTCGTACCACCACCACGTGCTGTGCCGGTGCTTCGAGGCACTGAAAAATAATTTTACTGTTTTGAAATACGCAAGGAGAGCGATATAATTGTAAGAGATCCGGGGAGATGGGACACGATTGATAAGTTGATTGCATACACAGTGCCAAAGATGCTTATATTGGCAAAGAACGCTTCCAGTACGAGGATGCTCCATGGTGATCTTGGTGCGACTGGTTTAGGACGACTTTCTGGAGTCTGGAAGCTTCGAAGATTTAAATGGACCGAAATGGCAATATGCATGGCAGCCGCTACTGAACGCAACCAATGGGAGCTAACACCCTGTAATCTGCGGCATCATCAAGAATATCAGACCCTCTCATAGACAACATTATAGCCTGATGTAACACGGGATCTGGAGTCGCTAAACTCCGTCAAATCACAACTTTCTTTGTGTTATGACATAGTGGGGGAGGTAGCCGAAAGATTGTTGCGAAGTTTTCTTTTCTCACAAACCCGCAGATCCGTGTATCTTCGTGACGTTTCTCATTGAAGGGGCGAAAAATCCCTATCATTCCCTAGGCTTCGAACAAGAGCAGCACGAAAGAGCGCGCGGAGACAGCCGTGGTTCATACGTGTGACGTCACGAGAAAGATTATAAGCTGCGACCGACATGTTTGATTGTCTCTATGATGGAGGCTTGGGTAATTGCATTCTAAAATCAACACCGTCAAAGTTGATAGTCTGATATTGTTCTTATTTCCGCCGATAAAGCAGCCTTTACTAAAAAGCGTCCCTGTTGTTCCTTTTATTTATTTCAGCTCAAGTCCGATGTGGCTAGGTCACAACCAGCCGAGTAGCATTGTCCATTTTCGGAGGGATTTCGCTTTAGGGCAGTTGTCTCCCCCATCGGCGGGATAAAATCATGTTATGGTAGACTTTCAAAGATTAGCTAAACTGGGATTAATGATGCGTTCTTTAAGGGAAATAAGAGTCATGTCAAGTTGTCAATATTGCCGGTGATGTTTCGAGAACGCGAAGACACCAAGCTTTCATCGTACACAACCAAACTTGTCACCGTCGACTTGAACAGGCACCATGCATCATTTTGTCGTTCACAACTGATAATCCTGACCCTGACGTCAAAGGTATGAACTATAAAAGGATGTGGCTGAACGCGCCTGCATACAACGAGTCCTGGCACGAGCCTCTCGCTTGGACGTCTGTTATGGCCGCTTGTAAGTTCGTGGAACGCGAACCGTTTTAACTCCAGAATCTCTAGAACCATTATTTCGAAAATTGCACGCTGTGCTGTTCCTCGTCATCGCTCAGTTGGAACGCCTCTAGCAGGGTCGTCAAAACAGAAGGACGGGAAGGGGGTCATACCCCCCCCTCCCCAGTGGCGTCGAAAGAGGGGGCAAGGGGCATGAAGGTGTAAGGGGGGGGGGGGGGGTATCGCCCCAGCCCCTGACCATAGCATTTCAGAGAGTTATAATAAAACAAATGAAATACGTTTGCAGTTCTCTGTAACGTCGAATTAGAGCGCAGCTCTTGAAGAGGAGGAGGGAGGGTATGCCCTTCCACCTTCCTCCGTGCCCTCCCCTCCTCCTCTCCTGCTACCCTCCCATTTAGCGGGGAAACTGAATTGGTGTTGAGGTCACGTGGCGTCAATTTCCCCGCTAAATTTAGCGGGGAAACGTCCCATAATGCAACACGCGCAGTTATGCAAACGGCGGCGCCACCGCCGACGGCGACGCCGCTCAAGCCCGAAACGGGCGCTTGAGAGCTGTGTTCTAAAAATTCGGGGGAAGGGATATCCCCTTCTTCGCTACCATCACCCCTCTCTCTCTCTCTCTCTTCCTCTCTCCCAAACAATTTCTAAGGACCTTCCTGACTCCCATTTGTGTGTGTGAATATGTGTGTATGTTTGTGTGTGTGTGTTGGTCGCACCTTTTTTTATTTCCCTTCCTTAGGTTTTCCCTCTTCATCCTTCGTCGCCCCCTCTTCTCTCAAACACTACCGATGTCAGTCCACACACGGCGCTTGGGTGACCCCGGTAGCGTTGCTGACAGTTCCAGAAGATGAGCTCTAAAGCCGCGTACACCGCGCACGGCTCCACAATATCACAAAGTTCAATCTTCGCCTCGATTCCGAAGCGAAGATTTTGGCCTCAAATAACTCCTTCCCAAAGTTGTGAAACGTCACTTTGTCGTCACCAATAACTTCCACAAACAACGATCTTCCGACGAGAAAGTTCAGAGCATTTACAGCCCGCCTAGGTACAATCTACGTTTCATTGACTCTATAGCAGCGTAGGGATGTAGGGACACGCGGGAGCGACGTCATCAGTGCAGCCGTTCAATCACCTGGCCCCACGGTGTTGCTCGCGCGCGCTCCGATGAAGCTCGCTACGACTTTGTGTTTCACATTCTCACTGGAATTCGAGCACCAGAGAGCTTGGATGATTGACATCTCGTCCCGCGTGACGCCATCGTCGCGAGAGTCCAATCAGCACGCTCCGCGAACTTCGGCCCCAACTTTGTGTTTGACGAGTTTAGCGACCCTGATGTATACTTCGTTTCGAGCTTCGGTCCAGACGCAGCCGATGCTACAAGCGCGAGCATGTGGCCCAGAACAGTGCTTGTACACTGCAGCGAGTGCGCAGTGCTTGGCGGGATGTTGAAAGCCCGGAGCTCGCGCTTTGCAGTCTGGCTGGCGTCTGGACCGAAGCCTGAAACCGAAGATAGGATCTTCGCTTCCGGCGTGAACTTTGTACCTTAACACTTAACCGCCTCGTGAGCACGCTCAGTCAAAGCGCGCCAAAAAAAAAAAAAAATACCCTCCTCTCTCTCTCCCAAAAAAAAAAATAAATAAAATAAAATAAATAAAAATACTTAAACATATTTGTCATCTTCAATCGGACATCCACGCGCATCGAACTGCAGGATGCAACGGACCTCCAGTCTCTCTCTTCACCCGCAAAGCACAGGGGACACAACAACAAAACGATCAACAATAGTGCGCGCTCCAGTGGACACAAACCCGCGAGCTCACATGCTCAGCACATTCAATACATCAGCGATAAGCGAGTCGTCCCAGTCCCCGAGAGTGCGCTTCGTAAATCAAGGAACCTCGTTGGCCCAGTCGACCGCAGTAAATGTCACGTCGTCAGCAGCGCCCGGCGGGACTCCCTATTTTTCCTTCCTACCGACGTCTATCCTTCGATCCACAGCGATATCCCCCCATCCCCCTACCCTTGAGACTCTCCTCTGGGCCATCTCCGGCCCACTAAGAGCTATTATGACCGATCTTGTTTGGTAATGGCCTACTGGCTCCCGGCTATGTCCTCAGGAGCAGGCATCGACGAGACGCTGTCCCCTCTAGTCGCCGCCTTCTTTTTCCCCAATGATTCCAAGTCGCTCTCGCGCGCTGGCTTGTTAGCCGAAAAAAGACACCGCTGGGACGGCCCTTGGTTTTCCTCGGCGATTCGATGCAGCTAATTGAGAGACCTGACGCGGTGCCCTTGCCCTCTCGGATCCACCGAGACAAGGCCATGCTGCATGACGTCATCGTTAGTGGATTCTGACTCCGCCCCAAGCGGCAAACACTCGGAACCTCGAAAGAGAGTAGATACTAAGAAATTTCACCCTTCAGGGTGTCCCAGAGACCTTTATACCCATGGCCTCCGCTCCTGCAGCACCTTGTGAGTAATACACCCTCTTTAGTGACAAAAATTGTGTGCCGTTGTGTAGAACACGTTTTATTCTTAGAAGGGCGTAAAAAGGGTGTGGAAAAGGGTGCATTACGGCGAAGTGAGAACACCCTCCGTTTTTCGAAGCGTGTTTGCCGCACTGACACGCCCGCTTGTTACCAACCTAACGCCCAGTGTGTCAGGGAAGCTGATTTACACCCTTGAGGGTGTAAAGGGCTTTAGTGTCGCCGCGTGATAGGGTCACGCTCGTTGTGAGACGACCGCTGACACGAGTGGCTCTACGAGAACCCACTAGTGATTACGTTAGGGGAGAAAGGGGGGGGCGGGTGACATGCAGGCCTTGTCTTCTAAGTGGTATTGCGTATACCTCAGACAGATCGAGACGAGCTTATAGGCGTTGTGTGTCGTTATCGCGGCCTGAATCTGTTCTGTTCGATCAAACCAAGGCGCGTTGATTGTCCGATCAGGGCCTTTTTTTTTTCTCTCTTTGTTTTTAGTTTGCGTATAGAGCTAGACGAGGGCGATATAAATACCGTTTCTTGTGATGGATTGCCCAAATGGACGCGGATAGCGCTGGTGCTTGGTTGGGTCCGGCATGCAGGGCAGGACGCCGGGGCGTGTGCGTGACTGATTGGGAGTTTCGGCAAGTCCGTGTGAACCGGATCACGGGTCTTCTGTGATGAGACCTTGGAATGCGGAACAAAGGTATGGGGCCCGCCAGGATTGGTTCCATCAATCGCCGAATTAATTTCACGCTAGCAACTCCATCAAAAAAATAGATAGAAAAACTTTCGATGAAATTGAAACATCAACCGCCTCGAGTTCCGAGTTTAAACGAATTCCTGGGTTTGCCCGCTGGCTCGCCCGAGTTGAGTAATGGCGGTTTTGTCGGATTTGGATCGCCTAGATAAGATGGAAGAAAAATGAACGACAATGTCGGGACCGAAATTACACTAGACGGTGCGCCAGGTATAAACGATTTATTGTCGGACCACCCAAGTTGGACAAGCGTTACAACTATACGATGCACCGCAACCAAGGGAATCTTTATAGACCAATGCGCTGTTTCCAAACAAGCCCTTCCGAGGTGTGGACAAACGCGCAGTTTTCGCACGAGCTGTGGGCACTGCGCCTGCGCAGAAACCGAATTCGCGCCAAGTGGAGTGTCTGCGCATGCGCCCTGCCAACAGCAGCGCCACCGCAGAGGCATGACGTCAGCGCCTCGTGTGGGTCTATAGGCTCTGGACTCTGGAAATATAAAGTCACTGAAAAGCAAGCACACGTAAAGGGCAACTAATGCACTGTAATGTTTCCTAAAATACGCAGGGCGTGTCCCGAGCATCTCATTATCGCTCCGGAGTCAATCAGATTGTAGCATTAACCGATAAGAATGCCGAAGGACCAAGAGCAAAGCGAGGAGCCCGTGAACGCGTGATGGCCACGCCCCAAGTTTCTTAAGCTGTCTGTATAGAGGAGTGTCGTCGCAAAAGCGAATTACACCTTAATTGTTGGCACGGGTGGACTAAAGTACGTGTAGTCTTTGTCCCACGGGAAACGACGAATCAGCTCGGTTCTTATTTGCACGTGGCACTTGTTGTTAACCCAAGGGTGAGGGCAAATGCGTCGACTACTTCATAGGTGGGTTTAGAACGGCCTATTTTTGAATGGGTACAAGTCCAAGTAACGTATAAAGATTTCAAGATTATATATAAAAAAATATACAAAAAAAACAAGGCATTTGGAGCGATTTTGGAATAGGCTATCGCGCTGTCACTGCGGCTCGGGATTCTAACCAAGATATTCGATGAGCTGTCGCGTAACGCCTTCCCGACAATCAAGTGACGTCATCAATACCGCAAGTATCCAAATCGAGTCTAGCAAGGGGTACCGCGTAGCAACCTACAGGAAAGCAATGATGTCACATTTTGATACAGAGCCTTGAACCGGCTTCCTATCAGCGGCTCGCCTTCGTCGAGAGCGAGGTCAGGAGGTCGGGTCAGGTACTTCGAGGTCGGGTCTCCGTTCCAATTCAAAACCGACGCCTCCGAGTCGCATTTGGGGCTCCACGCGGTGACGTTGACTGCCTACACCTCCGGACGCCACCGCGCTGCCGCGAGCATCGGCTGACGACGACCTAGATCCACGTCAAGACACGTCTGCGGTGGATGGTGCAGGCGCGACGCGGCTTCGTTTTTTGAGCTCAGTTTGCGATTCGGGTCAGCGTACACACAATGGCTGCCCTGCAGCGAAACGCCCACGTGACCGACTTTGACTGATGGCGTAACAACCGGTTCATCTCGTGCTCGGGGCCCAGTCTCTGTCGTCGTTTGCGCGGCGGGCCATAGCGCACTCTCCGCGGTCATTGTCTCCCTGTCGGCGTAATCTTTCCGCAGTGAGTCAAGGGCGACGTGTGGGGTGGAGACCGACGCAGACCGGACGATAATTCTAGTGTGGGTATCGATTGTCTGGTCGGATTTCAATTGCAGGGTGTTTGCGAGTGTTGACACATTGAACAACAGCATGCCTGAGAGAAAAAAAATTGAACTATAGGCATATTGACTTTGCGTGTACAAACGATCAAGATGTCGACGGGAAGCGGGCATAACGTAAGTATACGGGAACAGGTCCACTCGTCACAGCCAACTCGTCATAGAAAAACTGGTCATAGGTGAACTGGTCAAAGAGGGCATCTCGTTCTAGGTGATCCCGTAGTAGGAAGAGTGGTCGCGTTGACCTTCTTGTCGTATAGGAAGAGGGCTCAAACGTCTTGTTCGCTAAACAGTCTTTTACCCCACAAGGTAGTACTGTCTTTCGCCGTGATTCTCTTTTTATTTTAAGAACTCTTCAGAGCTCCTTTTAGAGGACAGACTTTCATAAAGGGGGATGCTAAGGTTCAAGAGAAGAAATGTTTTTGTTGAGCTGATTAAGACGAGCGTGTTGAAACATAGATACTTAAAATTGAAAGAATAAAAACACGAAGAACGAGGACGAGACAACAACACATCTTTTATTTAGCAATGACGTCTAATAATGTAAACAAAGATTCGCGCTATGCCCGAGATCACCCTGATAAGGGAGTGTTAAAGATGGGGTGAAATTGGGGAGGGAAACAGGGAAAGGTAGAGGGGGATCGAACGAGGGGGCAAGGGCGGAGGACCCATGACTGTCCGATTTCTATGGGGATCGTGACTGTCCGATTTCTACGGGAAGTTGGACATTCTTTCCAGTTCCGGCCTGAGAAATTTCAATTCACGTCTTGATAGAGTTGAGGATGCCGATGGGACATTCTTTTTCGCGGTCTCGATGATGAATGACTCGATGATTTCGCGTCCATAGCGGTCTCGGCGTCCCCCATTTATCTTCGTGCCGGCGAGGACAGGTGCGCACCCGAAACACTCTTTTGCGCGAACCTTCGTGCTTTTATTCGACTGCTTTCTTTTCTTTTTTGTTTACCGGTTTAAATCCGGAAAACCGGAAAACACCGGCAGGATGGAGCCATTGAAAACCCAGCGCGAAGGCAACTATGCTCCTGTACAAAGTTTTGATTCATGTTTTTATAGTTTTCGTAATGTTTAAAATTCCTGCTGCTTTGTGCGCATGATATGCACCACATTCCCTGAAGGGCGCAGTCAAATTGGTATACTCGTAGGCCATGCAGACCCTATTTGCTTGAACAGAGAGCCCTAAGTCCAATACCATCATATCAACTATTTCTTTTTCTACTGGTTATAATTTATAACAACTAGAAAAACGGATATGACCTCTTATAATTTACGCAAATGAGGCCTTGGAGGCGCATGCTGCGACAAACAAATTTTAACAACATTGACAAAAGTTCAGTTCTCCGACGTTACGAGTTCCCCGTGCACGAGATGGCCTATGACGAGATGTCCGCTGTGACCAGTTTCCCTATGGCGAGTTGGCTGTGACCAGTTCTCCTAGACCCAAGTATGCATGCTCGGCTTGCTCTTAGCGGCTACGTAAAGTAGACTCTAAGCGGGCAACGTAGTCAGTGCGAGCGGAGGAGGAGCGGCAAATCTCAAAATTCTACCATGTTTCTCTTTTTTCTTCTTCTTGGTTTGCTTCCTAAAGATGAAAAATAAATGGTGCAACGCGCATGTTTTCAGTGTCCTGCAGTGTATAGACCGTTTTTCTCGTTCATGAACGCAAGTGAAATATGTGAACTGCGCGCTTCATTGCGATAAAATTCACCCGTTTTCATTTTGTTGCTTTGGGGCATTTACGCACATGCACAAACACATACTTATAAACAAACACACACACAAGACTTTGAAGTATTGTTGCCGTTGAGTGGTTAATTAATTATATGTGTCTCTTCCTCGTCCGTGTTCTTTTTGCGTTTTTAAGTTTTTTAGATGTTAAAGAAGCCATTTTGTTTATTTCTGCGCCAACTTTATCACCACCATACCCCCCCAAAAAAAAAAAAAATTAAAAAAGTGAGTAAAAAAAAAAGACTTCTGCACTCCCTTCGTCAATATGTGAATAAATATGCTGATGGAGTGAAAATGGTCAAGGTTAATTTTTTTGAAGTAGCTCCATGTGCACGTCAAATGTTGAGGATGCTTTTTCTTGCAGCCATAGCCCGAACTTCAGTCTCAGAATTGTCACAAGGACGTTCAGCTTCGTCTTGTTTCTCACTTCAGTATTCGGTATCGAAACTTGAGAAAACACGCACTCAAAATCCACGTTTGATATGAAACGTGATAGAATTTTCAGCGCACACTTTGCGAGGTTGGGAAAAGAGCATACACCAGAAACGCTCTTGCAAACGACCGCTTCGTGCCAGAAGTTTAGTCAGGTTGTATGGCCTCAGGTGCTAGAAACAATCTCCAGATGCCGGAGTTCTGATTCTGGCTTGTAAGAAGAATATAAAAAAAAAATGCGGTGGTAGTTTTGTTATGTTTGCGTGGCTCTTGGCGCTCCCTGTGGTTTCTGGGTTTGAATTGAGCCTTCGAAGTGCGCGAAGCAATTGGCAACCGTATATCTGTAGACAAACGTAGCCAAAACCTACACTCGACAGAAATACAGGAGGTCGTCACATGGGGCACGCACTCGCCTGTCAGCATATGTAACACCCCAAAACTAAATTTCGACGTTCTGTCCACTGACGTCGAGGTGGCGATACCAACTTTTACGAGCGGCTTGATAGCTGTTATATATAACGTACTAAATAGCTAATGTGCGTATCAAAGACTACAAATAAAAATCACAGAGGTTTTGCAACAGGGCCAAAAAACCTTTATTGTCTTACTATAGCCTTGAATGAGTTCATTAGCCATTTTAAAAAAAGTTGTATCGCTCGACTATCAAGCCACTCGTAAAATATGGTATGCGCCAGCTCGACGTCGGCAGACAGAACGTCGAAATGTAGTTTTGTGGTGCAACATATGGGACAAGGGTGTACCCCTGTACCCTCACTATTTCTGAGAGTGTAGCCAGAGACCAGGGAGCCATCCTCAATTTTTGATCGCCAGACACGCTCAGAAAGTATCCAAATTTGGCGCAAAGTAGCCATCAATGGTAACACTGACTTTGAGTTAAAGTGTCAAGAGATCTAACGAACCAGCAGCAGCAGATCAAATATTAAACCTCATGAACATCTTCGACTTGTTGGACCTGGCGACCTAGTACATTGAACCTTTTGACTCGATCATGTCCAACAAATCAAGAGACTCATAACCTCCTGACTCTTTTACCATTGACTTAAAGTTGACGTTTGGAGCTTTGTAGTTTCAACGTGCATCAGCCCTTACAAAAATATTCCAGGCAGTTTATAAAAACCCTATTCACATCACTAACGACTCTTTCGACTTGCTCAGTCGCGTCGTATCAACAGTTTTCAATAGATTTGCTACAGACTTTCTCTCAAGCAAAGTCTATGGAGTACAGGCGCTACAAATGCTATAAAGTTTCTATCACCACGTCTCTATAAACTTTTTGTCGTCACACTTATATAAAATTTCTATAGACTAGATTTCATAGAATAATAAGATGTATTGCGGAGAAGTGACATCACACCCAGTTGAAACTTTCTTGCGGACTGCTTTTCTGACTGTGTAAAATAAATATCACTTGTAGCAGTGCTTTATTTATAGTTGGAGATACATACACTTAGAAACCACATTTTGCATAATTATTGGAAAGAAAAAAGCAACATACTTGTAATTCCTTTAACTTCCAGGGTGGTCCTTCTCGTGCAAATGATTGTCTTTTATATATGTAGCATATGACTATGAGGTGGAACCAGGCACGTAGCCAGGATTTTGTTTCGGCGGGGGGGGGGGGGGCGCCCATGACAAAATGCTGTATGAGGGGAGGGGAAGAGGGGGGGTGCCCATGACAAAATGCTGGATGAGGGGGAGGGGGAGAGGAGGTCCCAGCAAAATGGAAGATTTCGGGGAAGGGGGGCGGGCCCATGGGTCCCCCCCCCCCAGGATACTTGCCTGGGTGGAACAGTCAACACCCCTGAATTACTGAGTTTTATGAGTGCGCTTTGTCATGTGTATTTGCGATGTTCGCGTATAAATGCATTGTGACAAATAATGTTGAAGATTATTTCAATTGTTTACAGAAAAGGGGATAGAAAAGTTGATTAGAATCTCCAATTGTTTTCGATCCTATTTCTATACAATATTTCGACATTAAGTTCTATAGAAATTCGACAGAAAAAAAACCTGCAAGGAGCTACTATAGACAGTGGATAGAAAGCTGGATATATTTATATTCATTTATTTATATCTATTGCCTATATATACACTAACCTCTATAAACAAATTCGTAAAAAGTGTATATAATGCCTAGAATAGAAGTGCGACGAAAGCAGTGGCCAGATCAATTGCAAAGAGGTGTGAACATAATGACGACAGGCAAATAGACAGTAAACGTGAATCATCATAAAGAAACTCGGCGAAGCGCAACGAAAAACCCAAATACAACGCCCTTCACCATATCCAATTGCTCCCTGCCTTCCCTATCAGAATGGCCAAGTACAGTTTGGCTATGAACAAATAAGCGAACCAAAACAGACCCAAACAGTATCTCTTGACCCGTTGGACTTCTTGGGTCATTGGATTTTTTGGACTGCCGTGGATATCTTAACTCGAAGGTTGAACCTTTGATATGCGTTGAATATTTTGACTATAGATGGATTTCGTGACTCAGCCGCTCTGGTGACTGGATATATACGCGTTAAATATCACTAAGAAAAGGTGACTTAGCAGTGATATTCGATTATGGTCAGCAAGTTTCTAATTAAGCCCAAATACCTTCATTATTATTCACTAAATAAACTTAGTCTTCAGAAACTGGTATCCACAACTCTGACATGACCTCAAATCCTGCTGCGGTTTCAATGCTGGACTTAGAGCGGCGCGGAGGGCTGCAATTCCTGTGTTAACGACCACAACCGTATCCGCTAAAAAGACATCGGAAGCCGTTTCAAGGTGTCCGATACGCTTCCTGCGCTTCAAACTGCCGTGACAACAAATATTGCTGCTTTTTATGCATTCCATGCCCAGAGCAGCGAACACTCTCACTGCTTCAAGATGTACGGAAAAGCAGATAGGCTAAAAGGGGTTTCTCCCATTTAAAAACAAATTACTGCTTGTTCTCCCATTATTGTGTACTTGTGCCTGTGCCACAAGTGCTACGGTGTTTGAAAATTACCCCATCATAAAAAAAACACGCAACAGAGTGATGCAGATTTTCATTAGGATTCAACGGGGTTGTAAAATGTTAACTTGCCTCTAGCGCCGCAATTCCAAAACAGAGCCGTACGAATTGCAGTTCTATTTTTTACCCAACATTCGTGAGGTAGCATCAAAAACGCCTATTAATTTTCGTGCAACTTTTTGATTCGGATTACAAATCCTTGCGGAAGTTCCACTGAAGGAGGCTGTATATAAGAGCCCAGCAAGCGTTCATGCCCGTTCTGGCCACTTCCTTGAAGCTTAGTCACTGATGACTCACGCATGAAGACACCATCTTTTCCTGCAGCTGCGAGTGAGAGAGATGTACGATTGGTATAGAGGCCCGTGTCGTAAGAGCTAGGCCTAACGTGGCAGCAGAACAGCAGCAATGGAACAGCAACAAGTTACGGAGCTCCTTGTCACGCGTTTGAGAAAGAGTGTTCTAAAGTTTCCGCTACGTATTTGTGTTTTCCAAAGAGAGATGGGGCCCGAGCGAAGCAGGAAGTGAGGGTCTTTCCTTCGGGGAACCCAATGAAAAAATGGAAGCAGACGGTCCTCTGATATGTTGTTTTCCGCGGAAAACATAAAAGGAGATGAAGGAACAACGCCGCTCACCGACGTTCGCTGTAATTGGGATCTATGGGCTCGTCCGGGGGGGGGGGGGGGGGGGGCTTTTTTCCCCAACCGGTCGCAGCTTATATATCGAGGCGGGAACGGAGCGTGGGTGGGCTTGACTTCTTGCTCCGTGCCTCCAATAATTGTGGTACTGTCTCTATACTTTTCCACTGGATACGCCGGGAGTTTTAGTTGGGTAATCGTTTTGGAGACCACTATCGACGAAATGACATAACACGGGCTTGTAATGTCTTCAGTGGAGATATCCACGTCGTGAGCTGAAACGTAATCTCACAGAGCGTCAAATTAAACAAACGACTGCAAAAAAGAAAAAGAGAAAAAAGTTGGAGATTTGAAAATACTGCGCAGTGACGCGTATACCCTGGTGTCTGCATAGCCCATGGCGTCACTGAGCTGACAAACATAACGTTCACTTCCAAACAGCTGTATGATTTCTATTGAATGCCATGTCTGGCGCTCTTTGCTGTTCCGCCATATTGCAATGTTTTCGTGGGTTTGAGCAGACGCACTTGATTATTAAAATATTTGCAAGCTTATTTTGTTCCCCCTTCAGAACTACTTTAATATCACCTGGCGCTCTGGTCCCTGCATCCTCGATCACGCAGATACGTCTTGTCTTTGTGATGATTTATGGAACGTTCTTTGTAGCGCAAACCACCGTGCTTTGCCTCGCGTGCTAGGCTCCAGAGCGCGGACCTTATACGGCCCCTTCGACCGTGCATTCATGACCCAGAACAACAGACCGTCTCACCGTGGTTTTTCTCATTAGCCGATCACGAGACAGATGATCGGGGAGGGGTTGGATCGGATCGGAACGCTTTTATGGACGTGGTCAGCATTCCAACGAGCTCCAAACGATCCGCCTAAAACAACTGCAACAAAAACCTAAATGGGCCACACCATACCCGCAGCCATTACAACAACGTGCGGTTTCACGGCGGGCTCGATACGAGCGGGGCGGCCGGTCGGAGACATTAAAGAAGATCGCACGCGTGGACTACACCGGTGCACGGAGGAATTACTCGGCAAGGGGCAGAAGGCGAAGGAGGCGGACTTTATGGGGGCCTCTTTACGGGCGGCAGGTGGCAGTCGCGCGCAGGAAGCGGAAACGACTCGAGCTGCCGCTCGCGCGTGGAAGAAGGACCCCGGTCAACCGCACGCCTGCGTACGCCATGCACCACCACCTCCGCAGCTCCGCGTGCTTCAACTCCGCCGTTTCCGCCAGCACGGACCCGCAAGAAACGAATCGTGTCGTCTTTTTTTTTTTCTTTCTTCTTTCTTCTTACGGCCAGGCTTTGTGGTGCCTGGATTCTCTTTCTCTCTTCCACCTTGTCTTCGCGCGTGCTCTCGCCCATCACTTAGAAGGACCGTCATTGGGGTTGTCTCTCGGTGACGATTATACGCCGGGGCTTGATTGCCTTTCCCTTTCGCATTTCGCATGCAAAAAAAAGAATCACATATATGGGTGTATAGGGCCTCGGAGACAGGCGTGTGACTCGGATGCTGTGCGTGCGTGCGTGTGAGGAGGGAGGGGGTGGTAGCGATCATCGTGAGCCGCGGCGGCGAAAGACATTGCCCAACCACGCGCAGCAAATTAAGCCTAATGGCCGAACCTTCTGCTCGCCGAGTCGGTCGGTTCATGGTCTTTTCTTTCTTCTCCTCGACGAGCCTTCTATTTCGTGCTTTCGTTTTTCTTTTCTCTTTGGTGGCGCGTTAGGGGCGCCCGTTTATGTTTGGGTGTTAGGTGTGTTTGCAGCCGGGACCGCTTTGCCTTTACAGCGCGGCGGCCGAGATCGTTGAGCGGGAGGAATCCGAGCCTCGCGTTTGCGGTCTTAAT
Source organism: Ixodes ricinus (assembly GCA_037355805.1). Taxonomy (NCBI): domain Eukaryota; kingdom Metazoa; phylum Arthropoda; class Arachnida; order Ixodida; family Ixodidae; genus Ixodes; species Ixodes ricinus. The sequence continues at coordinate 166,753 of JAZHYW010040607.1, read as the reverse complement.
TACTCCGGGAGATTAAACTTAATTTACGGGGGCTTGGGCGGCGCGAGATGCGAGCAATGTATGCATACGATGAATGTTGGCGCGCGTTTGTATTTTATGTCCGCTTGTTGACATTTTATGACCGTGGCGATGAGGCGGAGCGAGAAAAGAAATTCCACATGAATTCGGTGAGTTTCGAAATTTCCACGTTGGTCGGAGGAGCAGAGCTGTCATTTCCTGCGAAGTACAGCCGCCGACGCCGCCACGGCGTCTCAGATCCATCATGAACCCTTTCTCTTAATTGCCACTTTCCGATCCGATGGCGATTCGGCCGCCCGAAGGCACTTTTCATTGGCCAAGATCTCCAAGGGTCCTCCACTACTTGAGCCCCTTTCATTGGATGAGGGCGACGAAACCAGTTAAGGCAGGGCACCGCCCAAGTCCACATCCGCTTTCTAATTGGAGGACCTGTTCTGGAAGCTCGCCATTGGCTCAGATAATAAGTCAGTTTCTTGAAGTGGAAGGGGGGGGGGCGGGGGTATGGAGTGCAAGGGTTGGCTCGGCGAGCGTTTCTGGCAAGCTAGTGCATGGTACAGCTGAACTTACGACTTGGCCTGCGGTATAATGACTGCGGTCTCATCAAAAAATCCAGCTGCCCAGCTCTTACCATATCATCTCGGCGGCTTCTCTCGCAGACTGACCTTCTGATCTTGTACCGCGTGCTTTATGTCTTATGTTGCGCTGTTGTAAGCATGGCTTCCAGCAAGGCGCCAACGGGGGTTTCGTTCTCTTCCCCGGACGGGCTGGTAGTATATATCTCATAAATTCTACGAGGCAACAAAGGTTGCGCATAATGGCTGCAGCGTTATAGCGTGCACGCCGTGCGACTTCGACGACGATACAATGAGACGAGGTTAAAAGGAAGGATAATCGGGTCTTGTCACGCGATCGTCGACGGTGTTTACAGATACGCCGAAGGAATGTAATCAGGGAAAACGTATACTGGCATCAGCTGCGAGCCGAAAGGCACAGGCAATTTCTTCCGGATGAACATTTCACAATATGATGCGAATGTTAGACACAATACGGAATTTCGCACACTCATTAAAACCGCACGGTCACACGTCATACAAAAGACGGTATGTAAACGCTGCGAGACGTGTCTCTTCCTTGTTTACGGTGATGTTACATTGGTCATATAAGCACTGCCTGTAGACATGTTCGAAGCACACACATGTATGCTCCAAAGATGTTTGAGGCATGTCTCCGCAGGTGCTTCTGTCATCATGCCTGCAGCGAATGCGGAGAGCAAGTCCGTCATGCTTCTTTTGCAGGGGGGGCGGTGACGTCAGAACGACGCAGAGTTCTGATTGGCTCTGATTGAAGGATAGTGGGTGTTCGCGACTCCAGCAAAACGGACGCCGCCAAGCGGGAAAACCGGGAACCAGCCGGACCAGGTCGCTCCGTGCCCCTCCGCGTCTCTGCCGGCTTTCGCGGACACGTGTTGTCGGCGCTGGCGAACGACGTAATTTGACGAAGGTCCGAAAATTTCTTAAGTTTGCCTGAGTGTTCATTAGTGTGATGAGGCCTCAGTAGATTGTTTCCTTCCATCACGTGTTTGAAAGCCCGTTTACGGTCGCGTGCTCTCGATTTCTTGGATGAGGAGGAATCACGGAAAAACCTTTTGATTTCTTGTCTGTCTTGAATCACCTTCAAAGTGACGACTACTTGGTAACTGATAAGTGGTTTCTTTATAAGGATGTAGAACAGTGGACTAAGGACGACAGACGAGGTGTTTCACTGGTGGGAACACCAATGTTGCAGTCAAGTGAATGGGAAGGTTCGATAGCTACTTTTCTTGAGTTTGGTTGTGCTCGATTAGCTTAAAGTTTGAGCCACCCACGCCGGCCGGTGCGTTGGCTATTCATCTTGGCTGCTTTTCGTCGAAAAAGCCTCTGGACCACACCGAAGGAGTTGTGCTGATTTCGCAATTACTTGATTCAGGAAAACCTGCTCGCTGCATATCATTAATGAGGGAAATTATCTGCTTTCAAAAGGTGGGGGACGCATCACGCAAAGTTAGAAGCTGTCATGGCATTATGATCTATCGTGCCTCCAATATTTATATTATACCCCCGTCGAAGCCAGCAGCAATATACGTCTACATTGCTCAGGTTGACCGGCCACAAAATTCTGAGTGAATCTTCGATGAAAACTCTCCTCAGTTTGTCCGCATTCGTCTCCGTGCTACCGGCTAGAACCATTTGGCTAAGTTTAAGGTGTATCTCTCTGTCTGTCAAATATACTTTTATTCAGCAGTTCACTTAATAGCTAGTCAACTAAGTTCATATTTCAACCAGAAGAATATACTAATATCGCTTTAGTGGGACATAGTACGTAATATAATACATAACCCGCTCGTCAAAATGACTTCTCGATTGCTACTAAAACCTGAATTGAAATACGAGTATCAGCTGCTTAGTGAAGCGCCAGCGGGTTAACATGCTCCTTGCCTCAAGAAGCGCTTGCTTAATTTTCGTAATTTTCCTGCAGCCGGTGTTGCTGACCGAGCAGACGACTGGAGCTGTTTCTTAAACGCGGATACGCACAAAAGCTCGATTTCTCGGACAGATAAATCGCATGGTCGAGGCATGCGAGTTAGCTAAAATTACTCTCGGTGGAACAATTCTGTAGCCATCACCGCTTTCCTTAGATGATCAAAACTAATTAGGTCCATTACCATTTCTCCGGAGCCCATAGTTTCGGTTTTGAACGAAGTCTCCGAAACGAAAGTTTGACATGAAAAGAACAAAAAAACACCGGCAAAACAAAACTATGCTCGGCAAGTTCATGTGCACCGGCTACACTTAACCGTCTCAGTTCAAATACCTATAAATTTGTGCATAAAACAAAAGAAAATCTGTTAAATTGAATGTGCCACCCGTTCAGGCGGCCCGGCCGAGCCGACGCGACCTGGACTCAGCCGCCATGTTTGTTTTGTGGTGGCGCCCCCTATAGGTCGCTGGAGTCGCGAATAGACCTCAAAGCAAGCTACCTTGAGGTCTACCCACTATCCTTCGATCAGAACCAAACAAAGCTCGGCGTCTTTCAGACGTCAACACAACCTCGGCAAAAGAAGCAGACGAACTTGCGCTTCGCATACCGTGTTTTTTGTATGATGTATGACCAGAGTGACTGGGGCTTTAGGGTATTAGCCCAAGAACAAGGTAATTAACACCTTTATGGGTATGATTCTTTTCTTTTGTGAGTGTATAGGTAGGTGCTTCTGATTGATTTCGTTTCTTTTATGGACGCATAATTTTAATCGTTTTCGGATATTTTCTATGAAGCAACGTTTGTAGTTAGGCGAGTCGGCACACGTTACGAGAAAAAAAAATGACGCAAAGAGGACACGGGGACATTGTGCTAAAGTTGAAGCTTGGGCGAGTTGGTATGACCTATTTGTAAATTAAAACAATGCAAACGACGAGTGACCAGGTGAAGAAAGGCACAGACACGCGCTGTTTGTGTCTTCCTTTATCTGCCGTTGTGTCTTTCTTCATCTGGTATCTCATCCTTTGCGCTGTTCTAATTTTCAAAGACAGGGACAAGTCAGCATTTATTCTACTTGACCCTGTGTGTTTTTTCTCTGTTTTAGTTCTTCTCATGCGCTTCCGAACATCTTTTGGTGATATTTTATGATTTCTAATGTCGATGATACAATACACAGCTTTACAATAGTCCACTACCAACGTGCTGCCAAAAGATTTTTTTTTTTTTTTGCTGGTATGGTGATATGTTGTTTAAATATCAATATTTGTATATGTATTATACCGATATAGCTGCCTTGCTGGTAAAACGGTAAGTTGTTAAGTTCGCTTCTGATAAATTTTTTCTCCATTGCGTTGAATTAAAAAAAATATATTTTAGCGGTGCTGCGTATAACTTTAACTTCAAAGCATAGCCTCCGATGCTATACTCGTTGTAACATCAAAAGAGAGAGAAAGAGAGAGAAAAGGAAGTTTTGCGCATTATTCATGCACTCCACGAAGTAGGATTTGCTTGTCAGGGAAGAAACTATGCTTTTGGGCATTTGAAACGTGTATACGTTTCCATCATTTATCATTTATTTTCCTTGAGGGCCTATGGGGCACTATACAAGGGGGTGGCAATAAAACAAAAAAGTTTAGCAGTAAACACAAATATAACACTGCAAACTAGTTAACTAAGTTAGAAAGAGGGTAACGGATTCAAGGATTCAACAAATTTAGTAGTATCACTTATAGAAACGATGTTGTGAGGTAGTGAGTTCCAATTCTCGATGCCATTGGTAGTGTGGAAATTTGGCGAGAAAGAGTTGATGATGGGGCGCAATTTACAGGGTGATCTAAACGAGGGAAAATACGGTGGGAAGGTGACAGTAATGATTGTCTGAGGTGGGTGTCGTGATTAATAAAAATCGATGAAGGAGAGAGCGGTGTGACGCTCGGCGGCGAAGGGAAAGGGATATGCTGGTATATGCTAAGTATAGTTATTTTAAGGAAAACAAATGGCTCTGTTTTGTGCGGATTCCAGATGATTCGTGAGGTATGACTGCCATGGAGACCATTTAGATAAGGTATATTCTAGCTTGGATCTTATAATAGCAGTACACGTTAGTCGTTTTACAGAGGGTGTAGCAAGTTTCAGGTTACGGCGCAAACATCCGAGAGAACGGTTAGTATCAACAATATGTGAGTAGCCCATGATATATGTGCAGGGGTGATATAAACACCCAGATGTTTATAAGATGAGAAGGTTGTTACTCGAGTGTTAGCAACAGAATAGGAAAATGATGTGGCACGTGAACTGCGGGAAAATGACAGGGATTTACATTTATTAAAGTTTAGCGTCATTTGCCAATTTTTTGCACCGCTGAATTACCAAAGCCAGGTCTTCCTGGAGAATTAGATGATCAGGGCACGGAAGAATGGGTCAGTATATGACACAGTCGTCGGCGAACAGGCGTACAGAAGAAGCTATTTTATGGTGGAGATCATTAATGTAGATTAGGAGCAGGAGGGGCCGAGCGCGGTTCCCTGGGGACGCCTGACGTTATGGCAGAGGTAAGGTATATTGCGTTTAATTAGCAATTCAGAAATCCACTTGACAGCAAAGCGGTAAATATCAATATCGTTAAACTTCATTAAAAAACAAACAAAAAAACGTTGATGGATGAGGGATTTTGTCGAATGCTTTGAAGCAGTCAATGAAAATGAGGTCACTTTGAACGTTCAAATCGAAGCTCGAATAAATGTCAGTAAGGAAAGCGGTTAGTGGTTTTTTATACAGACAATCTAAAATTTACCCACATGTATCTGAATTCACCACATAAATCAGTAATGCTCCGTGAAAAATCGTTTTTTTTTGTTATTGTGGTTTTTGAGGTGATAACGAGTATAGAAACTCCCCGAATGCATAGCGGCGACTCCGCCCAATTGTCCGCGCTTGTCATAACAAGAGGCGTGACAACTTACCGTGATCCTCCTCCCCAAAGCCGGCGCCATTATCGCCCCTCCTTTCTCTCTCTTTGGTCGGTATTTAATTTCCCTCCCCCTGTCCCCCCCCCCCCCCCCCCCACACACACACACACACTAGTTGGAGGTTCGACGCTCGAGAATAACTCGTTCGAACAAAAGGCGCCCTGCACGCAACTGCATGCTTGGCAAAGAAGACGGCGTTCGCTATACATATATCTACAAAACCGCCAAAGGAATTGGGGCTCTTTGTCGCGCTTGCGCAGGCACACGGCACGGGTCCACCTCACAATCGTGTGCACCCCTACTTCTGTTTTCCCTTTTATTAGCGCTGACAGCAATACGAGCGGTCGCCGTCTAAGTTACGGCTGACCGAGAGAAGGTGGGTTGCCCAATCCGGGTCGCCACCACCACTGATCCGCTTAACGATCGAAAAAGGGATTAAAGACGCCCCAAGTTCCAAATACAAACGCGCACACGCTTTCTTTGATCTCACACACACGCACTCACTCACCCGAAAATCCGAGAGAAAATAAAAAGGAAATGTAGAAATTGCCGCGCTGCCCCTGGCTGAGAATGAAAGGTTGGAAATTTTTTCGAGCGAGCCCAAGAGGCCGTGTGTGTTGTCTCCAAAGAGTGTGGTGGTGCACTCAACGGGGTCCTTGTAAGTGCGTGATATGTGGGCACCTTCTTCGCTCGAGACTCAAGACGACGGTTGCGAAGACGGAGGCGCCGGTCTCGAGGGACCGGGCCACTTTTCCTCAAAGGAAAACACTCGAGGGAAGCAAAAGCAAGTTCGCGAGGGGCCAACTCGAGATGTTGACGCACTTGGAAAAGGGTGGGGCTAAGAGGGATACAAAAATGAGAGGTTGGGGTTTCTCTGGAGGAGGCTGTTTTGTGTTTCGTCATCAGTACTTGTCTTCTCGCCATGAACGGGAAGACGGTGTGCACTGGTTTCTAGAAAGAGAGTGAGAGAGCAGCTTTAGGTATGGAAGCAAGTGTGTGCGTATTCAGTAAACCGCTTGGGTTCTCCGACCCAAACGTATACGCGGCCCTAGGCGTGAAAGGAACGTGAAACTGAGAGTAGAGAAGAACGACACTGCGCTTGGTGTTTTCGCGACTCAGGGTGCCGATGAAAGCGACACTTCATTGACGTTCCGCCCATCCAGAAAGTAAGACCCGTTAAGACCAAATTGGCGTCGGCAGAAATTGTTTTAAACGTGGGGCAGCCTATATCTCTTCAAGGGAGCGGGGGCGGGTAGCGCTCTACCTTTAGATCGTGGCAAACCTGGCATCTGCAGGGCATATGAGGCTAGCCGCAATAGAAATTTGCAGGCAGCCCCGCTTCAAAAGCTAGTCTGGCCACCGTGGACGAAAACTGCCTCTTCGGGCGCCGGCCACCGTGAGCAGCAAGACTTGGACTGTCAGACAACCCACAGACACCAGCAGCAAGATGGCGGCGCCCGGAGATGTACTTGCAAACGTTTTAGCCATGGAATTCCAAATGGTGAAGCCGCGTCAAGCTACTTCAGGCAGCTTCTTGTCCTGTTTAACTTTGGCTTCGAGGCCCAAATAAAAATGATGGAATCTAATTAAATTTAATAGTGCAATCGGCACCCTTAGCCGCCGTAAAGTCTGACTGTATATGGGTATCATGATATCCCACAGTTTGGGGCAGGTGGTAGCTAAGACGACATGACCGTTCGAAAGAGAGGGTACATCCTCCGCGCCGCCATATTGATGCTGGTGATCTGTAGATTGTCTGACATCATCTTGCTGTTTCACGGTGGCCGGTGCCCGAAGAAGGAAATTTTCGTCTACGGTGGCCAGATTATCTTTGAAGCAGGGCTGTTGAAATCTCATTGTGGCTACTGTCCTGCGCTGCTGTCCGTTTCACGCTGTCCCCAGACTGTAGTCTGGGGACCAAACTATGATATAGTTGGTAGTAACTCCTAAGCACACTTAAGCGTAACGGCGTCTTTGGATGCCCGTGTAATTACACGGCTACCCAGACCAAACAAATTCCGAGAGCCGATCCACCGCCTGGCAATCAGAAGTTGGCCGCTGTCCCCTCCGGGTTAGAAACCCAGAGTCCTGGCAGGCATCGTTTTTTTCTAGAACATATTTGATACGGGTTTTGTAAGGTCTGGCGCCATTGTTTATCGCTTTCTTGACGTGCTCTCGGTAATATGTGTTGCCCGGGCGCCGCCGCCTTCGCATACGTGCCATATGGTTCCCCGTAAACGGAATGCCCTTTGGGCGGGAACCCCCGCGGGTAGCTAACTGGAGTATCGTATTTCCTCTCCGTGCTCCGATGGATGGGCGAGCAGCATTGCATACCGGAGTGCCAAGGTAGCATGAGAGGTGTTCAAGACCTGACATCATTCATAACCGCGACGAATGGTAATGCCTCTGAAGGAGTGATGTCAGCTTCGGCTAATAGCTAAAGCTTTATTTTTAATCTTTGTGGAGTCTCTCGCACGCCCGGTGACTCGCCAGCGTCGGTCTGGCATTGCAGTATAGCCGGGATCGACCCAGTTCCTTCGGGAAGCAGTGCAAGGGCACTTTGTAGGCGGCTTGAACCCACATGCGTCTCACACAGTGCCTCCCCCCCCCCCCTCCGAAAAAAAAAAAGTTTTTTGTTGCTGTTTTTTTTTTTGTTTATGTCCCACGCATTGACGGTACGTCATTCTCCGCCCAAATGTAGTGCCAACCGGTTTGAACCAGATATGCACCAAAATTTACCAGAACTAAGCGTTATCTCATCAAAAACCTTTAAGAGAGTTTTGGAAATTTCGAAATTACGGGAAGAGTGCAGACCGGCGGGGCGGACCTTCGGGAGCTGAATGGACAGTTGCCCACGAGAATGTCGACTGTTCCCATTAAAATTTGAAGAAAATAAATATGGGGCTTGCGAAAATAAGTTTGACGGTTAGTTCTGAAACATTGGCACCTGGTTCGGACTATCGGTGCTGCCTCTGGGCAGAGTGCAGCTGAACGTTCGGCAAAACGTACCTTGCTGTGCGCAGTATTAATATTTTTACTGACACGTTGTGCATCAAGCGGGCGCATGAAGGCAGGCGTTTCTGGACAACCTTCGCTGCCACGGAAAGAGTTTTCATCGGACAACGCCCGTGACAATTTGTCTCCAAAGTTGAAGAGAGCGCGTGGCATAGCTTTTGATCGGCACCCAAGGTGCGTGGGTCAAATGCACGGGTGACCATAGTTTTGAACTCCATCGCAACGGGAAAGTGTTCCCCAGTGTACACAATATAGTACTGCTGAGACTTGGAGCATGAGTACTACTTCCATTACATCTGCAGAAGCAGCTCCAACTCCAGAAAAAAAAAACGTTCTACTAAAAAAAATGCCTCAATTTTACGACGTCACGTAATGAGACACCGCGAAACGATGCAAGCGATTCACCTTAAACGTTATCGCACAGGGGGTTTTTGAGGCTTTCATACGATTATATAAATGGTCAAAAGTCAGATGATGGTCGGAGACTGAACCGCCTGACACTGCGAGCAGGTACAGTTTACTACCAGAATCAATATCATTTACTATCTACAATACCCTACAAAATAACCGATTCCTAACATATTTGTTTTTATTCTCCCGCTTTTCCTTCATTCCACCCTTCTCCCAAACACCCCGTCGTTACCCTCTTCCCCCCGTTCCCGAACTAACAGTTTTTTTTTCTCGTCTTTTTCCTCCCTCCCCGATCTTCGAACAACTTTATTCGTGACCAATCCATTCCTCTCGAGGCGCGTGTTTAGCGCAGTCGCGGCTTAAACCTACCTTGCCGAACTTGATCGAGTCGTCATACACCTCCTGCCGCGGTCTTCTCTCCCTCTTCAAGACCAAAAAACCGGTAAGGTGATGAAAGAGGCCACTTCAACACGCGGGAAGACGCGCGCACCCTTGAGCCCTATGCATAGGCGCCAACGACCGCCAGAACGCTACTGGGCGCATGCGCTCACAGGCACGGGTCGCTCATAAAGCCCGCGGCCTACTATCTTGGCTAACCCGCCGAGGCACTCCCCCTGCGGCATATTAATAACAATAATTAAAAAAAAAAAAGGAAGGTCGTTTTCGGCAGCCAGATCGAAAACAGGCGAGCCAGCAGGTGCGTTGCCTATTTCTTTCTTCGATGCATTGTTTTTATATATTGTTTTCTCTCTCCTTTTATTTTGAGTCCCGCACTTTCAATGGTCCCTGGAGTGCGCGCGCAGCCAAGCCCACCGTAAAAGAACGAGAGGCGCTCGATCTTCGAAGAACTCTTTTTTCTCCCTCATCTCTCCCTTGATTCATTGTCTCTCTCTCTATTTTTATCTCGTTCTTTTTAAAAGCGAGCATAACCGGGCTCAAGAAGAGTCCCCTAGAGGGTGGGAGCCCAGGAGCATGCCGGACGTCCATTGTTTCGTGCACGATCTCGTCCAAGGTTTACATGGAAGATGCTTTCACCTGGACTCGACACTCGCGGTCAAGACGGGGCCCAGTGCCAGAAACGTCGCAGATGGACGCAGCATGGGGAAAAGGGATCAGTGCGCAAAACAGGCGAAAGCGGGCACAGCCAAAAACAACTACTGCAAACCGAAAGAGAATAGAAGCGAAGCGTCGTAGAGCTGGGGGCCCCATAATCCGACCGGAACCGCTACCGAAGCTCTACCGAATTGCGCGGATGTAGTCAAAGGACATGAAAGGACATTCGGCTTCAAACGTTGGCGGCGATGCAGCAATACAGATGGTGCTCCTCGTTGACCGCGTAAGGCGCAGGGCTCTCAACGTTGAGCCACTAAAAGGAATGACAGAAGACAACCTTAGCAGTAGTTTATTTTTTTTATTTCTTTATTTCGACTGTTTAAGGAGAGGAGAAAGAAAAATAGCCACACATCTCCTAGATAAACTAGACAAGGCCTTAGAGCTGGTTTGCCACGTCCAGTGCCGAAATGCCACAGCGCGGGGCAAAAAATACGATGGGCAAGTGGAGTGTCAGCTTGCAGTTGGGCTGCATATGTTCATCGAATTGAGGCATCGCCAAGTCCTGCGGCCGAAAGCTGAGCATCCTCTGGAGCTCAGTCCGGTTCCCCGCGCCCGCTCGGGTCCCGTGGATGAGGCGGCAGGAAAAAAGCTCACCGGAGAAAACGCTCACCGGAGATAAGCTCACCGGTGAAAAGCCTCATCTGCCAAAATCAACTGATGCGAGGTGCTTCAACGTACCTTCCGGCGGGTGCGGAGAAAAGCTCACCTGCGAATCTGAATCCCAGCGCTGACTCGCTGATTGAAATGACGTTCCACTCGCTCAAGTATGCCTCGGATGCTGCACGTGCATCCGGTCGTTTCTGCCATTTCACTAACCCGAATAATATACTGTTAAGTATGCTTTAGGTTACACAAAATCTGGTTGCCCGATAAAACCAAAATAACTCTTTAAAAAAAACACCCATAGAAAGCGGTGGTTGAAATGCAGCCGGGGGAAGTATATCAGCCAGTAGTAGGACGCAGCTTCGGTGCACTGTCTTCCTGAATTGTTACATACTAAAATTACCTTCCGTGTACCTGCCAGCGGATTCTACCATTTCCAAGAAGCTTCACATTTCGACATTTAAGAAGGCACCGCTTTTAATATTCTAAGCTCTTCTAATGAGCGACTAAATGAAATTGTTCCTCTGTCCCGGTTATCTCACAATTACGCTGGCAACTCACGAGCAAGACAGTCGACATAAAAAGCGGAACGAGGGCTGCAGCAAAGCGCCTCGCTTTTGGAAATGCGTATATCGCCGCATGGGACCGGGCCTGTAACTTCAGATTACACCGCCGACCTCTATCGTAGTCGTCGGATCGCGGATCGGGGCTCGTCCTGCTGGAGTCGAGCGGCACCACCGGCGAGTTATCAGGGCTGACAACTCCGGCTTGGCGCATGGGCATGGCAGAAAAGGGGAAAGCTACGGCAGTCTTCACTTATGTCGCGACTCCACTACTCACGGCAGGGTGGCGCCACTCGTTTTCCAAGATGGCCGTAGTTTGGTGAGGGTCAGGAGATGCGGTGCCGCTGCTGAGCCTGTCTGGATTTGTCGCTTCACTGGGCGTACTCACAAATTATTTCTGGCAGTCACTAGGGGCTAGTGTGTTATAAGCGCAGGTCACATCTTTATCCTGAAAACAAAAACGGTATTTAGCAAAATCGCCCAGGCCACGAGGCGCGTTTTAATTCCGGAGGGCAAAACCAGGCCTTCCTGTATTTTGGATTTAATTTCTCGGTATCCTTCGGTCTTAATCTCGATTCTTTCATAACTCAGAAATGTGTCTCACACCGTGGAATGATTGAACTGCAGATAGTTGTTCTGCGAAAAAGTTCGTCCCTTTAAAGACGGGTCTTTTTTAGTGCACCATAGAGGTAACATAGTAATGCTGTAGTTGTTGAAAAATTCAGTGCGGGATATTTGTGCGTTCATGTCACCCTTCTTCTGGCTTAAACATGAATTTGTCATGAAGTGAAAATAATGAGACTGCGTGAAGCCTTTCAACGGCTTTTGGGGTGGCCCCAGATAGATTAATTGCTTTAATATATTTCCCAGAACGAGAATGACAGAATAAATCCAGTTTATACGATATGTCTACAAACGCATGAATTAAGAAACGCTGGGGTTCTCATTCGAAAACTTCAAAAAGACGGAATCCGAGTCAGGCAGCGCTGAACTTTGCGTGTTTTTAAAGCAACGCGTGACGCATGGGTATATTGCATCTTAGAGTTGTCAAGATGGACTACGGTTCAATGGATAATCGATGCTCAGAGGTCTTCAATGGGATAAAAGAAAACAAAATGACACCTTTAAGAAAAACGGTAATGGTTAAATGGCTTGTAGTTTGTAATCTGAAGCTTTAATTGAGGGCATACATTTGCCGCGATTTGCATTAATAACAAACACGATATTATTATTACGATATTTGAATACTCCCATTTACAAGTTCTAAAATAATTGGTTGCTTATGATTCAATTTCAAACACGCGAACAAGTATGACAATCTGAAGTGTGCTAATTAACATCATTAATGCGCCGGTTGCAGCATTTTAAATTACAAAAGTTATAAAATAAATAAAGCCTACAAATCAATGACGACACCTTACTACAGTGAGAAGTGCATGTAAAATTAGATTGATGAGGGTTACCATTAAAGCAGCGACTTCTTGACAATCAGCCAAAACTTCCACCTGAGTTCCCCCCCCCAGAAAAAAACGGCATTGCTTTTTTTCTAACATTTATTTCCTTTCGTATTTTGTTCTGCCGTCAGTTTTTTTGCCAACTCTCAGCCCTTCCAGTTCGAAGGAACGCCTACCTGCTTGCGCGTCTGCTCACTCGCAGCACGTTTCGCCGGTGTTGCAGCAGCCGGTGAAACGGTAGTGAGTTTAGTGTTGCATATACGAGCGAACGCAAGCGCTGCGTGTTTGCGTTAGCTTTGCGAAGCGTTCCCACGCTGCACGCGCGGAACCCGAAATTGCGGTTTTGGATGGGGCGTGGCAACGATGCCAGAAGGCAAGCGGGAAAACGTGGGAAGCGAGCCACCTAACGCAGAAACGCACAGCGCTTGCGTTTGCTTCTATGCGCAACACTGCAAACTCTCTTCAATAAGGCCTACGATCCCCTTACCGGCTGCAGCACCGCGTTGGGACGAAAGTGAAGATATGTTGTTTGCATTCGGAAACGACATCTCGCGAGCCGCGATCGCGAGCTAGTTCCGCCGTAGCCCGCTGAGCAGGAGAGTCGGGGGACCCTCACCAGAGCGCTTCCCGTTTCCGCCAGCGGGAGGGCGAGCGGCCGAGCTGGCGACGCTGAGTACGCGTGGTTGTTCCCGACGATAAAACTTTTGCATCGTTGTTTTCCGGGAATGACAGTCAACATTCTGGGCGCCAAATATCAAAAGCGTGGTAGAATACCAATAGGTTTTAAAATATATGCTGTGGCAGGTTACGAGGGTCGAGTCGCACTTTCTGCCAGGCGCTCGGCTTGCTGATGCGGTTCCGCAGGACAAGAGGGTTGCCGAGGCTCAACGCGGTGTCGTTCGCGATGCCGAAGTCATCGGAGCTTGTGCAGGGCGACAGAACTAGGACGCATTTACTGGGGCCATTCGCATCTGCTTCCCGAGCGCTTGCTCCCGGAGTACTTATTATGCAAGCTTTTGCTCGGAACTTCAGTGAGGGCTTCTGTGACGGAGCTAAACCTCCCGGAACGTGTCGTTCATTTTGATGAACGTAATTTATTTAGTACATCCGAGCAAGCGACGCCGGCGCAGTCGGTGTGGTGTCGCAGCGCTTCCGGCACATTTGATTTTTTAATTGGCGTTACGAACGCTTGACGATTGCCGATTCGATCTCCTAGAGTGCCCGATGTAATGATCGCAGCATGCCGCAAAATACTCCCACTCGAGCACCGCGTACAAGAATCAAATATTCCTACTTTGTGTGTTTCCTGTTTCAACATAGACGTTCGCAATATATTGCCTGTGGTGTCAGAGAATGGCCGCCAGTGATGCCACCAAGCCTCCCGACCCACAGTCCAGCCTTAAAGTAGAAATAAGCTGTGTGTGTGTATGTTTAGACGGCCTCAGGGTCCGAGCCTGAATCAACGGGCACCTGCGCCCAGCTGTAGATGAGAAATTTAGCCAGTGCAGTACAACCGCTAGCCTCCGGGTCTTTAACGCTGCACCACGCAGTAGTGATACGCACCGCACGCCGGCACGATGTCAACCAGATCGGAAAACGGGGGGGGGGGATTGAAACCCAGGATCCCTGGGTTCCCGGCGCCAGCTTTCGCTCCACGATAGCCTGAGCTGGCAGTAGGCGTACGCTTGGCCCAATCGGCCACCGATCCCCCAGGCATATCGATCCAGCCTACTACAATAGAGATTAGTAGGTTCCACTGCTGCTCCTACAGAATGTTCAACCTGGTTCTAAGCTACTGCAACCAATTGTTCACTTGATGAAATAAATATCGAATAGGCTCAAGACCATATTGAATAAAATTTACCGGGTCTTTCTAAAGACTGGTGAGCTTTTCTCCGGCCCGCACAAAAGTATGTGAGCTTTCTTTGGTGAGCTTTTCTCGGGATTTACGCAGCTAATCCTGCAGTACCACCATAAATCTTTGGAGGTTGTTGGGATAGCGCGATCATGGGCTGTGCTCGTCAGTGCGTGGTCGGCCTCGATTATTTTGGTCAGTTCAAATGATTCATTAACGTGCAGCGCCCCGCCACTATAAACACAATAAAATGATATAATTATCCTGCCGTTCAGTTTTACCTGATAGGCACAATTGCCATTTAAATCAGGTTACTGGGGTATGGTAGCAGTTGTTAAGTTTCGGACTCCATTAGCGAAAGAAGCGACGAATTTCGCCCAGCGTTCTACTCTGCATGTGGCGTCAGAAGACAGTGTGTCCGTTGCGTCGCGCATAAAGCAAGCGTGTCACGCGAAGTTCGCGCGATTGTCAGCATGTTCTTTCATGAGTTCAGCCTTAACGTAAATTTCTTGATGAACCTGAAACAAACGGATACACCAGACAGGCAAAACAGCAGACAGACAAGTCTCAGAACAGCCCAAGAGTTTAAAAACAAACTTCGGAATGATAAACACAATGAAAGTGTTCATCACGACTGAACGCTTGTTTGATTTTTGCTAATATGACCAGCACGATAATAATACAGGCCCAAGTTTCAGCAGAAAGATCGTCACGAGTTATCTCTTATTTTTCATAGGCCTGTCTGCAAATTCGAGCCCATAAATGATGGACCATCATAACTTCCCATTGTATACGATAGTCGTAGGAAGAGGTAACTTTGGCACGCCGACCCTTCTTTGCGAGACATCTGTCTGGCATTGAAGTCCCATAATTTTGACTTCTCAAAGCGACGTCGTGTTCGGCAACTTCACGAACGTTCCAAGGGGGAAAAAAAGGCAGAATGGTTGAAACGAATCTGAGCACGAGATCACGACAGGAATATAAACACGGGCATACACGTTACCCTTCGTTTGACGAGAAAAACGAGGCGCTCGCGGTGAGTCCACGCATCGCCTACCACCAGGACATTTCTCGAAAAAGAACGAGCGTGCTTTCGGATGAAACTATATAAAAAATATATCATACGTCTAAAACACAAGAGTCGAGGATGATAGCAACGTAGCGGGGAAATTCTGAGAAAGCAGCATGATGAAAAAGAAAGAGAGAAAACAAAACCGGGGCGTTTTTCTCGCGGTGTGTCAGCGCAAAATTGCCGCAGACGGCGACCACCTTCTTCAGTTTTGTAGGCAGCTTCCGTCGGTTTGACGCAACCCTGCTGAGGACGCGAGCACTTTCGTGCGAGGTCGCCTCGTTTGCGTTCGAACGTGACCGACTCGCGTCACGACGGCTCGGCGACTGCTGACTACGAGGAACGCTACAAAGAACCTAACTACAGAAAGTTACCGGCCACTTCCTCGATCAGGGGTCACGTGGTTTCCAGAAAGCCGCGTTTGCAGTGCCGAGCTGCGCATGCGCACTTGCGACCAAATCTTTCGTAGGAGGTGTCCGCCGGCGGGGTAAAGGCGAACCCTGCAATCATATTTAAGCGTCTGCAGCCTGCTCTTGCGATTTCCGCGCCTCTTGGAGTTCGGGCACGCCAGCGGGCGCGGAGAGAGTGGCAAAGTACTCGATGCATCATATTTTTAACTGGACGACGCAGAAGCCTCCACCGACGAGGGCGACCCGCGGTACCGAAATGCGCGATATGTGACGTTTTTGGTCCTGGGCTTACTACTGGTCAGGGCGTCAAAGCTTCTTTTTAGTCGAAATACAAAATATAAGTGGGCGCGAACCGTTTCAATTATTTATAAAAGTAGTTTTTGTTCAGCATTTTAGACTCAGCAAAGAAACAAATGCAGTTTATAAAGTACGGAAACAAGAAATGAATCGTCGATATACCCGCCACCAAGCGGTGGAAAGGGGGCGGCGCTTCTAGAAAGGAGTAGTGGATCAGGCGCGACACGGAAAGGTCCCGGATGCACGCGGCGGCGCTGCGGTCGTATGAACTGGAGGATCCGACCGGCTCCGAGCGTTTCGGGTATTCTCGGCGAGCAGCTTTGTCTTGCAATCGTCCTTTGGCG
Source organism: Ixodes ricinus (assembly GCA_037355805.1). NCBI lineage: Eukaryota > Metazoa > Arthropoda > Arachnida > Ixodida > Ixodidae > Ixodes > Ixodes ricinus. The sequence goes on along the minus strand of JAZHYW010040607.1, from coordinate 150,118 downwards.
GTGCGGCAGCGCGCAGCGACTTCCATTCTGAATCCGATCTTTACCCCGTGTTTGCTGTCGTTTGGCCAATGAAGTAATGCCGCGGGAATTAGTGCAATCATGCAGCAACGTAATGAGAGCCGCCTGCTTCGCTGCATACAGCATATCCAGAACATGTAGTGGCGCTCTCTCGCGCCGCTGACACGAGTGCGGCAGCCGTGAGCGTTCGCCGAGCTCACTCGGCCCTCCTCTGCTGACGGCCACCCAGGCAACCAAGCACGTCAAAGGGGTTATTTTTCGCTGGTTTTTGTAATTTTAATTTGCCGCAACTTTTCAAAATAAAGCGAAATTCGAGAAAAGAAACGTTTCATTAAGTTGCACTACGTTCAGTGCGCTCAGGTTCGAAGCAAATTAAAAACCAGTAAAAGGTCCTGCAGGGCCCCCAAATTGCGAACGCTCCCCGTGGTTTGAGATGTACCTATAACCTTTTCTAAGAAGCATTTAAAGCCCACGGTGAAAATAACGATGCGTAAAGAGAGAGTAAATATACGCAGATCGGAAGGTGTCCTGCGGGCTGTCCGATGGATGGCGCCAGTAGTTCACTCGTCGTATGTGGTTACAAGAGGCGTAGTCAGCAGTCACGGCCGCGTAAACGCGTGAACCAGCTCTGCTAGATGGTGCGCTCGTCCGCGACAAAGATGCAGCGACGCAAGATGAAGCAGCGGTGTTGTAGGCGTTACCGGAAAAGAAAAAAGAAGTTACGAGTACGCAACTCATTACTTTGCCAATAAAGGAACGCGTCATGGACCTACGTTATTTGAAAATAAAGGAAACGTGTCACCGTTACAGATAACTTCCATTCGATTTACCTGCGCTGGTGCAGGAAAGCGTAGGACGGTACAGTTCCGATCGTATCTCAATACACAAACCGGAAGTACTGTCTTACACTTTTTCTGCACCAGTGGAGGAGGAGCAGGTAAATCGAACAAAGCTATTATGTCCACGGGGGAAACTTAACATTAATACCCTATCTTTTTTGCATGGTTCCCGCCGAATACTCACGAGGAAAACGAAAAGAAAAACTCGAAAAAACGTTAAAATCGATATAACTTGGCGCCTAAACACACACACACACACACACACACACACACACACACACACACAGCACGCACGCACGCACGCACACACATCTTAAGTGTTTTTTTTTGGGGAAGGAGAGAAAATTGTAAATGAGTAACGTAACTACGTTACATGATACTTGGAAACAAGTAAAGTATCTACGTTACCCATTACTGTTTTGAAAAAAAGTAACGAGTACGTTGCCACGTTACCGAGTAGGATACACGTGTCCACCGGTCACGGTGGTAATCGTAGGCGTTACCGCTCACACTGGAAAGCTCCCGAGGCTCGAGTGACTTCGTGGCATCGGCGGAGTCTCTGCGGCGGGCAGTCCGTCTAATCTGCGCGTCAAGGTGACAGCCTTTATCCCGTGCCAGCGGTCGGATTCTTGCGTGCTTCGTTCCGGGAAGTGTCGTGACATGTCCTGAGAAGACGCTTCTGTTTTCGTCTGGGCGGCAGCCGCAGATTAGTGGGGCTCGGCGACGGCGGGCCGAAGTGCGTTCGTTGTGCCTTCGGTCGCGGCGTCCGCCCAGTTTGCCCGCGGGAAGTGTAATGCCGCTGTAGCAACATGCAACCTTCCACTCTGCGCGCGGAGTACTCCGCAAACACGTCAAAGACTCGGGATTAGCTCGGATTGAGCCAGGTGTTGATACTCGTCGTCGGATAGAAAGAACATATTTATTGTCCTACTTTATTTCGTTTCGTTTTGATGATCCCTTCGGACAAGGTCCGAAGGAGGGCCAATGCAAAGGTATGGGCTTGACGAGACAACTCTAGTCCCTCAAGCTAGCAAACAGAAGAAAAAAAACAACAACAAGATTATAGCAAGTATACAAATTCATAACGACGAATTAGACGCAGTACATGTACAAGTAACCATGCGCAATCAAAATGGCAACAGCCTGTTAGTCTACATTACACACATAAATTTATACGTTCATGCTTTATATTAGAAACATGTTTCAAACTGCTTGTCCCGTTTGCACAAAAAAAAAGAAAAACACAAAATGACGCAGCCTATTACGGTTCCTGAAACGAGATGTGCACTTATGCTCTCATTGTCTATAGTATCGGCAGTATCGGCAGGTACAGGCACCCTTGCATTACATACACACATTTGGCCGGAGCCACGCATAGTATCCAGCACGAAAACAGCGTGTACAGCCTCCAGTTTCTCCGTCATATATACCAGTAACCATCCATTTACCTCACTAACCAACTCAACTTGCAGGTACCACATTTGGTGACTGCAACGTTCACTTGTATGGACTGGAATCGGGGATAGAGGGCACGTATACTGCTGTGGAAGACGACGCACAACAACAAGACGAAGAAGCGCGCTGACCAGCAATGACGTCGCTAAAGTACAAGAAGGGAGGCATCGTGGTCGGGCGGTCGATATTGCAGCGTCTCCTGGGCCTGTCCGCTCCCCGTCAGAGCCCTCCAAGAGGACCCGCGGCCTGGCGCGAGTGACCAGCCAGCCGTGCTGACGGCGGCCTCTGGAAAGAGGAGATAGCCGACGAAGCCAAACTCCATATAGAGTATATAGGGCTTCCACTATTGCCTCGCGAGATGTCCGCTCGAGCGTCCCTCTCTGCTGCCAACCGAAAGAAAGCGGGTGAAATTTCAAGGCACATTTTTCATGCCTTTACTTAGGGGCAGAGGCACGCCTATGTGTACAGCCGAAACTCGTCAGTTTGTCTACAACTCTGTGATAGTGGTAGACTAGGCCATGGAACGAGATGAACCAGAAATCAAAAAAAAAAAGTAAGCAAAGAATGATTCAGAGATGTTTTGAGAAGGTATGCTCGGTCTTCGGATAGGCTATAGTGGATCGAGAAGAGGGTCATTCGAACAATCCGCTTCCCACATTCAGTTGGCGTATAGACAAGACAATATATTTTGGATGTTCGAGATTACTCGTTCGTCAGTATCCTTTCAATATTTACGCATTGTGATGTTTGATAACGACATTGATCTATTGCCATATGGATCCAAACAGCAGATTAGTATTTGTACTATAGTTTTCCTTTGAGTAAATATAAACGTCCATCTTCGTGCGGTCCACTCTCCACCAGGCAACACGTTGCATAAGGAAACATGATAATTTCGTCAGTACTGCAGGTATACGAAGATCGCAAAGTTGATAAAATAAAATAAATTAAACTAAAGCCTTCATTATTGACACTGAAGTATATATGTTCTCCTAGTCGGATATTTCCGTCATAGGGATGTATCGTATACTTTCGGGTCATTGACATCAATGGTGAACTTGTCCCAACGTATACAAAGCGAACGTCTGTGTCGCAGACGGAGATTCCGCCGTACCCGGTCTTTCTCGCGTGAGTTGAAACGTGGTGGCGCCACTGTGCAAATAGCCCCCAACCACTTACGGTTCTAAACTATAGACGGCGGGTTTTGCAGTATTTTCAAAATCAAATATACACACTATCTTCTGGAAATGGAAACTTATGGCACTGTCAAACTTAATTCCCTCATGATAAAAAAAATGGTGAGTAAAAAATTAGGAAATATGCGTGAACCGGAAGTGGGCCGGGGCTACCCAATAGATGGCGCCACTGAGTTTGTAACCGGGTCCGAACGTGTCATCTTGTAAACCCTGAGATGGGGAACGTGTCTTCTTCGTGTCGATTTGGAAGTTCCGTGGTGAGATGTTTTTTGTCTGGTGTGCTATTCGCGACTTAAACGGTCTGCCTTTAATCCCCATTTCCTTCCCAATTCCTGTTTCACATTTTCGCCGTTAGGCTGCGCCAGTGTTCGCTGCACACATGGATAGATACCCGTTTTCTCTCTCGCGTCTTTTGGCACTCGTCGAGGTCGCCTCCTCGGGAGCTGCGAATGGCATATTCACGTCTGGGGCACCACGCTTATTGACTCATTGAGAGCAGTTTACTGCATTCCATTCGACACATCGCATATATAATGACCGGCACTCGGCGTGCTGCATTCCACCTCATCTGCATGTTTTCAGACCGTGAGAGCGGTTTAAAACTAGCGTTCACAGTTAACATGGATATACCACAGAAAGCCGTCACGGACACGAGTATTTATGTTCCCAAGTACTCTCTGATTCAGAAACATCGTCTCGACGTACTTTCATTCACACAGTTCGGGCTCTGAATCGCTCTCCATAGTGTTCCGCAGTTTCCATATTTCTTAGCATACTCCAATTACAGCACTACGTTGTTGTTGTTTTTTTTTCTTTATCGCACATGCAAGCACAGTTTCATTGTATGTATACTTGGCTCTCGACAAAAAACAAGCGGAGGTATTGTTTGGGAGCAGTCAAACGGCGTCGCTTCGCCGGTACGTCAGACAGAAGAAAGGAAGACCCTGTGTGTGTGTAGGTATCTTTTTTGGGGGAGCCTACTATTTATAGCGTGTCGGCGGCGGGCAACACAGGCGGGCACGTCGCCAGAGCCCTCTATTTATACGCGAGGGCGGGATGGCATGCGCTGGAGGAACGAACGCGCGAACGTGAACGTCCCGCCGGCGCCTTGTCGCACCTCCGCCGCCATCTACACCCGTCGCTATTTGGCGAGAGGTCACGCGTTTATTCACTTATTTCTTTCTCTTTCGTTTATCTTTAAAACTGCGGAAGTGACGTCTGGATTAGAGAAGGGTAACACTGGGAATCTCACCAACTTTTGTCGAGCCTGCAGGCTTCGACATCGAAACTCGAGATCGGACTGCTTCGTCGAAGTTTTCGCGCGGAATTCGACAAAGTTCGGCTTTTGAACAGCGTTGCCCGACTTGTACGAAAGAATTCTAAATATCGTTAAAACCTAATTTATACAGATACTCTTATTTACGTCGTCTTCAAGCGTCTCCGCCCCTCCGCAAAAACGCGCGAGAATGCGGACGTGCACCAACCTGCGCAGGAAGTGTCCGCCATTGAATTCACAGAGCTCTTCGTGGCTTTGAGTTGCTCGCTCTCTCAAACCTAGTCTCTCTAACCATAATCCTGCATATTTAGCGTCGTAGGACAGCGGCGGTTACTCTTCAGAACACGCGTCACAACCGTGAAGCGCGCTTCAGAGAATGGCCACTGCCGGCGCTATTAACACGGTCAAAAGTCTACACCCGTAAGGGTCAGCAAATTAGGTTGTCCAAATCTAGCCCCTTTGTCCCAGGGGCGAACTCGTCCGAAAAGGGTGCGGGCGATCAAAGCGAGGCCTCAGAGATACCTTTCGCCGCCCTTCCATCAGTCCACGCAACAGTTCACTGGCACCGCAGGCACCAAGCACCGTACATGCACACACAGACAGACACGACAAATACAAACCGCCACGAAGTGTGCATGATACCACGATCATGCCCTTGTTGAACGTTATACCGCCTAAAATATGCATTATTACGGCCAATAGATATCTTCGACACAGTCGCCAAGACAACCTCCGCTTGAAGATGGTTATATTAACGCGATGAGTTAAAGGGGCCCTGCAACAACTTTTTGACTGGTTTTTAATTTGCACCGAACCTAAGCGCACTGAACGTAGTAACCTAATGAAACTTTTCTTTTCGTAAAAATTCGCTTTATTTTAAAAGTTATAGGCAAATTAGAATTGCAAACACAAGCCAAAAAATAACCTCCTTCATGCAGTGGCGTCACGAGGGTCAGCGGCACCCGGGGCGGCAGCCCGCCGCAACACCCCCCCCCCGCTCTCGCGTGTCTCGCCTCGACTCCCCCCCCCCCCCCGCCGCTCTCGCGTGGCGCGCCGCGACTCCCGCCCCCCCCCCCCCCCCCCGTGGCCCGCCGCGACACCCCCCTGAGCCCTGCACCCGGGGCGGTCCGCCCCCCCCGCCCCCCCCCCCTTGTTACGCCACTGCCTTCATGACGTCGTAGGTCCTGGCATGAGTGGCCGTGAACTAGAGGAGGGATAGTGAGCTCATCGAGCGCTCACGGCTGCCGCACTCCGTGTCGACGGCTCGAGAGGGCGCCACTAAAGCGTGTGTTGGATAGGCTGTATGAAGCGGGCGGCCAGGGCGGCTCGCAATGCATTTGCTGCGCGATTAAAGACTATTTCGGCATAACACTTCATTGGCCACAAACGACAGCAAACACGCGGTAAAGATCAGTACAGAACGGGAGCCACTTCGCGCTGCCATACCGCCAAATGGCCTTTCTACGCTTCGGGACCTTTCTACGCTCGCCGTTCATCGGCGCCTCATCCCACTAGCCCTTTCCTAATATGCTCGGCTTTTTCCGCCGCTTGGTGGCAGGTATGTCGACGGGTCATTTCTTGTTTCAGTACTTTATAAACTGCATTTGTTTCTTTTCTGATCTAAAATACTGAACAAAAACTACTTTCATGCATAATTGAAACGGTTCGCGACACTTATATTTTGTATCTCGACTAAAAAAAAAATCTTTTAACGGCTCTGACCAGTATAGTAAGCCCAGGACCAAAAACGTCACATTTTGCGCGCTTCGGTGCCGCGGGTCGCCTCGTCGGTGGTTTCCGCGTCGTCGGTTAAAATATGACACTGATAGTTAGCTACTCTCCGAACTTGACATGTAATTGTCATATTTTCTTATGTCAAACAGATATTTGGTGCATACACATATGTACGATTTAGTATATGAGCTCACCAACTTTGTAATTTTATAAATTCTCCCTCGTGTCATCCTCATCGTCCACATTGCTTGATGTGTTTGCGGTGAATCAAGAAGTAAGTTCTGTTAGTGCTGGTGTTCTGGAATATAGTTTAAGTGATCATACTACCCCATATTCATGTTGATAAATAATATAACGAACCGGAAAAATGAGTTTGAGAATGAAAACGGAAGGACTATTGGATCAAGCATAAATTCCGCCACGTTAGAAAAAGTTTTCGTGAAACTATTTCAAATACAAATTAGGACTCGGTTTTTCCGCTACATCTGCTGATGAAGCGTATAATAAATTTTTAGATATTTTTTAAGAAGATATATGAAAATTCTTTCCTTATAAAACGAGTCCAACAAACTAAAAAGAACCGCAAGCCATGGGTAACTAAAAAGTGCTTAAAATTGATTAATAAAAAAATAAACTGTATAGTACGTTTATTAAACAAAGACTCAGAAGATCTTGCTCTTTTCAAAAAAAATGCAGAAATACATTGAATAAGGTTCTTCGCCAGTCTAAACAAATATATTTCATATTTATTTTAATGAGACATGTATGAAGACAGATCTGACAATGAAACAGTTAAAATGAAGGTAAATTAAAACATGGTCCCTTGGTCGCTGTACAGAAATACAGCAATTGGTGTAACATTGCAGGAAAAACTCTATGAAGCTTTTAACATGTATCTAATAAATCTTGTAGTAGCATACATAGTCCATTCATCAATGTCCTTTATGAAACCTAGAAATCAACACAATGCTTTTTCTTTCCAACAGACGAACAAGAGTGTTTTCCACGATGTTATCATTTTAAAGCTAGTAACTCCTCTGATAGATGATTTCCAGATCAAACCAATTAAGTATGTATTAGATGTCTTGGCACCAGTTTTAACACATATTATGAATGCCTCATTGTCTAGTGGTGTATTTCCTATAAAAATGCAGATTGCAAAAGTTATTGTTTTGTTTAAAGATTGGAAACAAAAACGACTTTTCAAATTATAGACCTATATCAATATTACCTGTGTTTTCTAAATGCCTTGAAAAAATCATTCACCAATAAATTCTTAGTTTTGTAAAAAAAATTTGGAATAATTACAGACTCTCAGTTCGGTTTTCGCAAAAGGCCGATCAACGGAATGGCATTGTCACAACAAAGGAGGCTAAGTTTGAAGTCTTTCGAAGAAAAAAAATTAATTTGGAAGGTGTTTCTGTGAATTGTTCTAAAGCGTTTGACCGTATCGATCATATTACTCTCATAAAAAAGCTCGAATACCCTATGGAGTTCGCGGCGTAACACTCGATATTATAAAATCAAAGCTTAATTTTCCCGGCGGCAATGTGTTGTAATAAATGGTAAAAACTCTACCGTTCAACCTATCAGATCTGAGGTACCACAAGGTAGCATCTTAGGTCCTCTTTCATTTAATCTGTCATAGACGATATCGTTAACATCAGTAGCACCCACTCTTTTATCATTTTACTGCCGATGATACTACGCTTAATTTTTCCAGGCACTAAGAAATACAGGAACTGGTGTTTGAAACCAACACAACACTACAAAAAGTTATATAGAGATGGAGTGTGAGTAAATTCGTTAAGAAAAATTATGCTAATATGAGCAAAAGTAAGGCGGGTCATACCGAGCCTAAGAATAGAAATCTTGAGTTTCAATTTTAATATTGTTCTTGGCTTCTCTCAGATTGAGACTCGTTCAAAATGTGACAAAAAACCGCTTGGAGTTTATTTTAACAACCACACTGTCTTGGAATGAGTCAACCATTTATCAATATAGCTAAGGAAAACTTTCACAGTGTTGGAAAAATTGTTTCCCAGATTCAAGAATGTGCTGCCTTGTCGTAAAAAACCTGCAAATTGTATATGCAAGCTCTTTTCGAACCTCCCACTGCCAATTACTGCAGCTTGGTGTGCAGAGCCACTACAAGCCAGTTGTCAACCTAAATAAATTACATATTCTTCAAAAAAGGCTGTTCGTCATAATGCGAAATGTGTCTTTTGACACACCTCCCTCCTTTATTTAAGAGCTGAAACTAACGTCCATTCTGGATTCATATGAGCATACTCTCCTCACACGATATAGATCCACCCTCACGATGTAATGAACCTTTTTTTTTACTTGTATTTCAAATTTAACTCCGAATTTCTAAACCTTGTGACCGTTGGAAAGGAGCGCTGGAAAATTCCATTAAATCGCACGAATTATGGGTTTCAAATGTTAAGCTATAATCTTCCGTTGGTCTAAATAGGTTGAAAAACAAAATTTGTCAAATATTGAGAAACCTACATCTAAGTGAAATTCAGAACTTTGTTTTCACAAATAAAAGTAAATTGTCTTTGTGAGCTGTAAATACATCGTTTTTATATTTTATATATTTTTGTTCCTGTATACATCAGTCACTAGATGCTGTCGTTTCTTTCGTTCTTTGTGTATAGGGGTCAAAGCCTTCCTCTAGCAACCAAATAAAGCATTATAAATGTTTTTTTTTCATGTCGCTGTTTGTTTGTTTTCCCTGGTTGCTATTGTTTGTCACCAATTATGCCAGTTGTAAGGCTGCAGGGCCTTGTCAAGTCAAAACTGTTGACTTTTTGCCTCTGCAGCCCACATCACTATATGATGATGTAAATAAAATTATTGATTGATTGATTGATTGAAGTACGGTTTATTTTGTGCACCTACGGACTGTTTCGTAAAATAACGAGCATTTCGTAGCGTGTAAGGCTTCAAATGTGTTAGTCATGTGTTTAGGTTTCATTTCTATTTTCAGTGATTCATGCCGGGTTACTTTGACTTTTTCCTCTTGACTTAAGTTTGTCCGGGAGTCTAGATGTTACGTATCTTCTCCGTCAATACATAGGGCGAAGCTCACACACCTTGCAAATCACCCCAGTGCCAAGTAAATAAATATTGTTAGGATAAATATTGTTGCTTCACTGGCTTTTACGCTCACATATTGAGGTAAGTATACTAACATTAAATAGAAAACCTTACATATGTCAAAATTCTTCTCAGCTGAGCGTCTATGCGAAGTCCTGTTCAAAGCGCTCATAGCACGAGATTCGAGTCTTAATAGCGGCCATACAAACAACATATTACAATTTCTGTTGGTAGTTCCTGACAGACTACTATATTACCTAAGTGTGAATTAAAAAGTGAAAAAAATAAAAGGTGGTTTTATTTTTAGAAAATCGACTTGAAACTTGCAAGTTTTTCTAAATATTCGTTTTTCAGGAAAATTTTCCACGTTATATGTTTAGCGCAAAACATTCGAATTATACGCAAAAGAAAGAGCTTAATTGGAGCTTTACGGTGATGTAAAGATCATAAAAATATATTGATTAGATCACACAGCACAGCTTGCTGAACTTCGTCAAATATTGTTGCAGAGAGGCGGTTTGACAATTAAAAAAAACAAAAAAATAACATATTATGACCTAGACACAGGCACGTAGCCAGGATTTGGTTTCAGGGTGGGGGCAAAACACCATAGATGGGGGAGGGGGCGAGAGGGAGAGTCCCAGCAAAACTGAGAATTTCTTTTTTTTTTTTTTTTTGGGGGGGGGGGCACTTTGGGCCACCCCTGGCTACGTGCCTGCCTAGACGCTTTATCAGCATAACTCGACATTTGCATCTTCTTTTATTAAAGAAATTAACAGGTAGCTACTAAAAATTTCAGAGGAGTTAATTATGAGTTAGTTTATTTTTGTGAGTCACTTGTATTACTGGGCGACAAGGGAATAAAAACCAAAATGTGAGCCTTTACAGCCGCCATACAAACAAAATATTACATTATCTGTTTATTTTACTTTATAAAGTACTGCGATAGGTAGCTAGAGAAAAATAATTAGCGAAATAACAGGTAGGCTTTTTAGAAAATCGACCTCAAATTCGCAATTTTTTTTAAAATAGTCTTTGCTTTACGAGAACATACTGACCTTTCTCTTTTACACACAACATCAAGTTTGTTATCATTACAAGGAGTGTACTCTAAGCTTTCTGAAAAATACTAAATATGTTAAGACACCTCATATAGGTCACACGGAAGAGCTGGTAAACTTTGACAAATATCGTCCAAAAACGTCATATTGGCAAATTTTCTAAAATATATTTCATATAAATAATCGCGTTAAAATTATTTATCAGAGAATACGCGTGTTCACAGGTATCTAATAAAAAAAAGTAAGAGGCGTTAATTTTGAATTAGTGTATTTTTGCGAGTAAGTTGATTTACTGGCCAAACAGTCAAACAAAATCAAACTTCAAGCTTTTATAGCTGCCATACAAACAAAATAGTATATTTTCTATTTATATTACCTTATAAAGCACTAAAGCACTGCAATAGCTAGCTAGAGAAAAAAAAATCAGCCAAATAAAAGTGTTGTTTTTTTTTAGAAAATTGACCTCCAGTTTGCAAAACTTTGAAATAGTCCTTGCTTTACGAGAATACACTGCCCTTTCTCTTTTACACACAACGTTAAACTTGTTATCAATAGAAAGAGTATACTCTCAGCTTTCTGAAAATACTAAATATATTGCGATATCTCAAATAGGTCACACGGAAGAGCTGGTCAAACTTTGACAAATATTGTCAAAGGGACACACTTTGACAATATTTAAAACAAAAGTGAAGACAAATAATCACAATAAAATTATTGACCATAAATAATCGCTATTTTGGGAGTGGTCGAAAAAAGTTACATTGCACTACAACAAAAAAAAAGGCAAAAGGTTGAAAGGAGTGAAGCATGACACCTCCGACAGGCGAGAGCAAGGTCAGTTTGCTGATTAAAATGTCCATAACTCAAGAACAGAAAATCGGCCGAACTTGCGGTTTGCACTCCCTGTCACAGAAGGGTTTTCCCCAAGACATATATTTTTTTCGTCAAAATTAAAAATTTGACCCTAAATCCATGCCTGAGTTGAGATGAAACCACCCATACATACCTCTCTCTCCCTCCCCCTTACGGCGGTTAGATAATGTATGATCCTCCTCACTATGCAGTGACAAGCTGTGTGCGCACCGCCAGACTCGGTGGCGCAACGGTAGCGCGTCTGACTCCAGATCAGAAGGTTGCGTGTTCGAATCACGTCCGGGTCAATGAATTTTTTTTTCTCGATTACATTTTCTCGATATTGTTTTGAGCAAAGCTCAATTTTCTGAGGCGGAAAAGCCAAACCCCGAGAGTGCAGGGGCTCTAAATTCGGTGACTGGAGCTCCTCCCACCTCGTTCAGTTTAGCAAAGCGAAGGCAGGAGAGGAGGTCGCCTCCTCTCCTGCGTTCGCTCTGCTAGAGTGGAAAAGTTGGGTAGTGCGCCGATTGGACTTGGGCGACAAAAGCGCGCCGTCATCGCGCGCACATTCTTCAAACTATTGAATACGAGTTCAGTGGCGTCGTGGCGGCATTGAATACTCGTTGCATTCCTTGGTATAAAGATCAAGGCTCTGCGTTTTGCAGTTCATACATTTGAAAGTCTTTCTTGTTGTTGTTTTCTGCTTTTTTTCTTCAGCACGCTCTTTTTTAATATAATTACTGCTAAAATAATTCGAATTGCAACAAAGTTTACCTTGAGTTACGAACGAGGCAGCGTGTAGTAACTGACTTATAAAAAAAGCTATGCATCGCTCTCGTATTGGACTCAACAAACCTCATAAAATATTTAAAAAAAAATTAATATTAAGACTGACAAAGAGCCTGCCTGGCTCTTCGTTTCTTCTCCGAATTATACCTTCAACACTACCGCCGTTTCCTCGACTAGGGGACTATGTTTGAATATATTACTCGGGAGTGCTTGTTTTTTTGTTTTTGTTTTTTATACCAGGAAGGTCATTAAAAGAACACGTATAAACAAGACTGAAAAAAAAAAGAAGAAGAAAGAAGGAAGGTAATTTAACATTGAAAGAACTGGCCATTGTTCCCTTGGTAAAAGGTACTACACCAAACGTATATTCATTTCGCATCTTCATGAAACAAAAATAGTTCATACTAAACCCCGTTTCAATGTCATAACTTGGTTAACAACGAAGGTAACATCCCCAGCGGACCAATCATAGCATCGGACAGCGGCAAGTTAGTTACACAGCGCACTGCCGGCGTAAGCTCCTCTTCCGGAAAGTCGTCACATGATTCGCACAGTCCCCCAGGGCCGGTTTGCTCACCTTGCGGCCGCGGCTGCGGCTGCGGCCAAGAGGGATTTTTATGTCACGTGACCATCTTCATGGGGACAACGAAGTACCTAGCGTCCCGGCCTAATGGCGGAGAAATCCGTATCGCTTCAAGCACAAAAGCCTAATTTCGCTCGCAGAAACTGTCTGCAGGGACTTTCAACTGGAGTCCAATTGACCGCCCCTTTATACTGGAGAAGCGGCAGGTAAAGTTACGGCCAGGGAGGGTAAATATGAGGCAAAATAAAGAAAAAACCACGCGAGATAAAAGCGGTGGCAGTATATTTATATACCTTCGCCAGCGCCGGCGGCTCGCGCCTCCTCTTGTGGTCGAGAGGTTAGAGTGCCGGCACTTGGCGTCGCGGCGTGAAAGTCCCGGGTTCAAATCGCGCCAGAAACTCTCTTTTTTTTTCTGCTTGTATTTGACTGCATTCTCACTAAGAATGTACACAAGGCCGTATGAGCTTTATAAAATTATTGGGCGGGTACTTCTGACTCACCAGTTCGTTGTTCTTGACCTCGGAAGAGCGCATACATGTCTCTGGCTTTCTTTACCAACTTCCGCCATGCCTCCTGCGGCTGCCGTGCACTCCGCGGAAAGCTTATGTCGTTGACAATATCTTCCCATGCCTGTCTCTTCGTTCGCCAGGTAACTGTGCTGCTGAATTTCTCTAGAATTTGTTGTTTTCGTTCTCCAATTGCTCTAATTAATTCCATTTGTTGATCCAAAGTCATTTTAGGTGTTTGCGTTCGAGAGATGGTTTGCGATGTCGACGCCTGACTCATTTTTGCATTCGGTTGTGATCGTCTGCTATCCATACTAAAATTCAACACGTAATGTGTTAATATTACAAAACGATTGCCACAGCGAGATGTAAAGAGTAAAAATATAACTTTTATCACATTCCATGCAAGTAAAAGTATAATATCTTTTATTTCGGTTTTACGACTTTCTCAGACGTTTGACTTGTTGCCTTGCCTGTAGGATTTCGCTCAATCAATGCATCCACGGCTGCTATTTTTTTCGTGTGTGTTTATTTCGTAGAATCTTTTTTTAATGCGAACTGACTTAGCGACTGCAGTCTTGTACTTCAGTACTTATCGAATAGGCGTCTCCTGTTATTGATAAAGAGTCGGTATCAAGAGCGTTGTATGTTGCAAATACGTTAAATAAGCACGTAAAGGAGGTAGCACCGTTGCTGCAGGCATAGGATGCTGTAGTCTCGTTGACCCTGTTATGAGCTAGGACAGACGTCGCTAACGCGCGCTTGAACGCATGTCGTTCAACGCTTTCTTGGACGGTTGTTGATGATACGTTGCAATAGGACGCGTCGTTTACAGCGCTTGTCACAGCTACCGATCGCACACGAATCCATGCACGAGCGCAGTCGAGTTCCGGCATCATCGTGAAGCTGAGCATCGGCTCAGCTAATCTCACGAGCCTCCTACGTTCGGGAAACGTGTCGATGTAGCAGCCGTGCTCATCGCTTCTACGTGACACGACCGCCAGCGGTAGCTGATGCTCCGTGCATCTCGTGCGTGGTACATGAACAGCTGCAACGACGTTCGGAATTGCCTCAAGCATCGTTGCGGCAATGGACGTATCTGGCTTCATATGTGCCAGTGTTCACCTGACGAATGCGTTCAGTAACTCTACTAACGTTATGAATCGTGCTATATCGCATTCAACGGCTAGCTAATTTCATTCATCAAAGGATGCATGTTCGTAGAATGCATTTTTTTATTAATTGACACGACTGCAGTGTGTATTAGTACTAAATAGGCGCCTCCTGTTATTGAAAAGAGTCGTAGCAAGAGCGTTGTATATTTAAAAACACATAAAATAGTAGTTGCTGGGAAAGGATGCTTGTTTCGGCCCCGTTTGTGTGAAAGTCATAACGATGCTGTAATCTTGGTGTCCTTTTAATGAACATTATGAAACGTTCGTATTTGCGCGTTAACTTGGCTTGATCTTGGTTTCCTTTTAATGAACATTATGAAACGATTGTAGAAGCGCGTTAACTTGGCTTACCGTAACCTTTTTTCCCCGGTTTGTCAGCCGAACAAGTGGGGCAAACAGTAAAAATCGTGTAAGGCGCAGTAGTCCTAGTGGATGATTAGTAAAAAACGATCACACTTAAAAAACAAAACACACTCGCAGAATAAAAAAAAAAAGTTTCCGCCGAGATTTGAACCCTGAACTTTCACGCCGCGACGGCAAGTCCCGGCGCTCAAACCGCTCGACTGCTGCAGACGCTGTTCGGACCGGCGCTGGCACAGATATATAAATACACAACCACAGCTTTCGTTTTGCGTGAGTTTTTCTTTATTTTGGCTTATATTTACCTTCCCTGGCCGTAACTTTACCTGCCGCTCCTAAAGTATGATGGGGCGGTTAATTGGACTTCAGTTGAAAGCCTCTGCAGTCAGTTTCTGCGAGCGAAATTAGACTTTTGTACTCGAAGCGGCACGGACTTCTCTGCCATTAGGGCAAGGACGCTAGGTACTTCCTTGTCCCCATGGAGCTGGTCACGTGACATAAAAATCCCTCTTGGCCGCAGCCGCAGCCGCGGCCGCAAGGTGAGCAAGCCGGCCCAGGCCCCTGACATGGCTTTGAGGAGCCAGTGGGTTTCGCTCTTTGCCAAGCTATACTCCAACAGAATAGAGTTTACTAATCGTATATATCCAAGAACATACTTTGATTGAATTAGAATAGATTTTCAGTCTTTTCTCTTGGCATCGGATGTCCACGGTGAATAGATTCTAGATCTAGCCAGTTGCCTGGCCGGTGGATGGTTAGATGGATGTTAACTGGGGTGCTATGTTGCGCTTTTTGGACTCCCAGGAGTCCAAAGAGCACTACTAAAAGTGACGTAGGTGTGAATGAACGTAGTCTTAGCAGATGACGGTATCTTAGCAGATACCGTCATCAGCGACTCCACCAATCAACATCCAAAGAGCGTTGTTGACGTCATTTCCTTCTCCATAGTCTCCTGGGAGTCCAAAAAGCGCAACATAGGGCCCCTGCTGTACTTACAACACAGTGGCCAGATTTGGTCGACAGCAGCAACGGATCGCATTGCGCGTTCATGAAATAGAATTATATGGAGTATTCACTGGCGGCCATAGTTGTGTGTGCGCGACTGCTGAACACGTACTGACGGCAATGCTTCCACAGTTCTTTTGCAACGTGCATTCCGCACCATCAGGACTGCTGGTATTAGCAGCATATTAATGTGAGCTCGTTCTCAGCACGCGCTTTAAACATCGTCCTCAAATATGGCGTCCAGTGAATAGCTCTATACTATAAAACTATATAAAAGACTACTTGAGTATACTAGAAATATATACTTTTTTGTGCAGTTTTTGTGTCGCAAAAGTGCGAAATTACCATGCTTTTAATCGACTGCCTCGTTTCAAAAGCAGGAAAGAAAAAAAAACTGACCCGGACGTGATTCGAACACGCAACCTTCTGATCTGGAGTCAGACGCGCTACCGTTGCGCCACCGAGCCACTTGTGGAGGCGCGCCTCGCACACAGGCCTCCGAGTGCAAATCAAGTGCATTTCGTCGTACTTCTTTCGGCTCTTCACTGGGATTTCCCTCGCTTCCTGTTTCAAAGCAGCCTCCTAGCTTTCTAACATCTTCCCTCCACGATGTTAATGCGCATGCAAAATCATCGGCAAGGACGGTAAGACTACGTCTACCCTACTAATGGCATTATTGACCGTTGTGTTCTTGCGCGTATTGTGTTCAATTTTGTGATCTTAATTGTGCAAATTTGAGCTGAAGTCGTAATTGGCGACGTGCGCGACCGAAAGCGTCGTTGCTGTCGGCCTTCCACGATTGGCCGAACGCTGACTATGACGTCAGAAAGGGATTTATCATCGACGGAAATAAGAAAAATGTACGAGCTTCAATTTTGACGGTGTTGGCAGTGTTCCTTTGAGAGCGCAATGATTTCAAGCTTCCACCATGCTATTTACAAACACCATCGAACTTGTTGTTCGCAAGGTAATGACGTCACAAGGGGGAACCATAGGAGGGCGCCACCAAAACATCTCGCCGCTAATAAACCCCTTTCGAAAGTCACGTGCTCATTGTTAGAATGTCTGAAACACTGCACAATGGAGGAACAAGCGACACCACAGAATGTGAGATTCTAAAACTACATAAGCCAGAAATTAAGTGCCAAGTTTCTAGGGTCCCAACATTGGCGGTGCCTTCTGTGTCCGCCATTGTGCAGGGATTCCACAGCTTCCAACAGAGGGCACACTTTTGAAATGGGTCTATTCCTTTTGTTATGTTCCTGTCCTTTTTAAAAGTGATTAACCTCGTGCAATTTTCTAAATATAATTTGTATCTTACAAGTTTGGTGTAATTGTATTGGTTCCTTTCAACCTCTCCTGTAATGACATTAAAAAAAATGTTGATAAGAAAAAACAGCTTCAGAAACGGAAGGCGTGGCATGCTGTTGCCTTGTGATTCATTCTTTGGCAATTTTATTGGTCGATGATGCAACCTCATGGGCCTAGGAGCGGTAATGAGATGGTCGAGACTCGCCATGCACCGTGGCGTTTCTTGAATTGTCAGTGACTGTACAAGGCGCTTGATTTTTAAATTCAGACATATTTATAACAAAACAAGAAACAAAATCCTTGAAAGCTACGTGAATGCGGTTTGTGCAGGAGAGTTATACGGCCAGGGGAACATGTAATATAAGGGGCTAATTCTCGCAATAGGTAGGATAATGAAGTGATATCTCTTAATTTACTTCGTAATTAGTGAAAATGAACATATATGGTTCAAATTGGGAACTTGATGAGCGTCATGGAAAACCGATAAAATCGGTCAAATTTTAGAAAGACTCGAAGCACGTGGGAAGCCGGTAGGGGAGGGGGCGTCCACAGAGTACTTTCATTGTGCAACGTTACCGAAAAAAAAAGTAACGAAATACGTTACTTGTTGCTTGCAAACAAAAGGAACGCGTTACCCACCTACGTTACTTGAAAATAAAAGGATCGTGTACCGTCACCGCATACTGAAGAAAACAAAGAATGAAGTAACGCACGTTACTTTTGCGTTACTCTTTTTTATTTATGAATGAAACATTTTACTGGTTTGACGTCAAGGGTATGCAGAACCGCCACATTTCAAGGAACATTATGTCCATACAGAAAGTTAACATAATTACCTTATATTTTCTATGGTTCCACCTAAATACTCACAAAGAAAAATGCGAAGAAAAACCCAAGATTTCATATAACGTAGCACCTAGAAACACAAAAATTGAAGCGCATCTGTTTTTTTTTTTCTTAAATTCTTGGGAAAGTATTGTAACGAGTAACTTAACCTCAGTGCCCGTTACTTGAAATAGGTAACGTAAGTACGTTTACCCGTTACTGTTTTGAAAACGTAACGAGTACGTTACTACGTTACAGAAAAAAAAGTAACGCGTTACCGCCAACACTCGCGGTGGGAAAACGGGGATAAGTACTATATAATACTAACATCCGCGTTTCTCCGCTGCTATAGCTTGTGTTCGACACTTATGTCACTTTTAATTAATGACCATTAACTCTCTTCCTCGTTGCGACGAGAGCGGCAGCTAGTAACAAGACTGACGATGCGATCAAGCAAGAGCCCCGTGTCGATCAGAACCACCGAAACGGTGGTCCTACGATGGCCCATTCGACAGCCCGCCCTCTGTCGGCCTCGAACTCAAACAAAGAAGGGGATCGAGAGAGAGAGAGAGAGAGAGAGGGTCATTTATTGAGGTGAAGCCGGACGGCTGCAATAGCATCAGACCACGCCCACCGAACGACCTCAGTGCCGTCTGTCCGCTTCCCAGGGCGTTTGTAAGGACACTAAGCACAGGCGGCATTCCCAGCGACGACGCTGCGATTGCAGCAGCTGTATACAGTCGGAATACGGCGAAGAGGGACGGCGCCCTCCCGTCGTGCTCGCTCGCTATCGGAGGCCCCTATCAGCGTTGATTGTTCCGTCCTGCAGCCATGTTCCGTATCATTTTGCGCTCTTCTTCCCCGTGTCTGTGGGTGATTAGATGACGCCAGTGTTGTATCGGGTTGCGGTATACGCGGCAAGCCTCGCATAGTTGCCACGCGACTCCTGCGGCGCATGCATGCGGAGGTGCGGATAGAACTTGCGATGCTGAATAGAACAACACGTCGCTTCCTGTATTGACATAATCGGCTTCTGCGCTCTGGCAGTTTGCAGCAACTTCGTTTCTGCCAAATGTCAGACGCCGCGCATGCGTCCACTGGCGAGTGACTCTGCATTTTTCGTCTGAGTAGTAAGCGATGGAAAGGTGACAGCTTAACAAACGCAAAGCGTGGCGAGCCTCGACAATGTTATTGTTGCGTTTCCCAACCTGTCAGTAACTGAAAAGTGCACCCCCCCCCCCCAACACACACACACACACACAAAATAATAATAATAATAAAAATCACATATATATATATATATATATATATATATATATATATATATATTAGAGCTGTTGTTTTCTTTTATTGGAAGAATAAATTACGCATCGCGAAACGCTAATTCTCCACCCAAATGTAGCTCTAGAGGTCCGAAGCAGATGCCAAAGTTTCTGCACCAACCGAATTATCTTATTCAAAGGTTATAAGCGATTTTCTAAAATTTTCATAGGGAAAAATGGTGGTCGACGGACCTCTTACAATACATACAGCTGCATGGCGCCAGTTACCGAAAACGGGCAAAAACTGGCCCCATCTTCCCATTGAAATTTTGAAAACTTCACCTACAACTTTTGACTGAGATAATGCTTCTGCAGGTTCGGACCGCTAGGGCTACATTTTGGGCGGACAGTAAGCGTTCGGCGATGTTTAGTTCATTTTCGCGGTACGACAAAGAAAAAAAAATTAGCACCGCCGCTCGACCGACAATCTGACCATACTCAAACCCTTACCTCTGGCTCGTTCAGGCTGGGCGCCAAAACGAGAACTCAAAAATAGATCCGCCCGCTTTCGACTGCACCACATTTTTAGGACCGCGTGGCGGCTAACCAATGACAGCTCGACGCTAATCCGATATTCGGCTGATGCATTACAAACTTTCGCCTTGTTCCGGACGTGGGCGCAATGCCGCATAGGCCTACTACACATGACGCCGTTCGCTGGTCTAGCTAGCATGGGCACAATGAGCTCAGCGAAGTCTGAAATCGGTGCCAAGAAGAAAACACTCCAAATGGATGTCCTATGAGAAGTAATAAGTGCCCCCGTACAACGCGAATGTAACAGTTATCGTCTCTTCGCTGAGGTCATTGACCCTCTCGTTGGCGAGGTTGTTTTCTTGTGGTCGCAAACAAAACTATATATTATCTAAGAAAAACAAGGGCGGTGAAGCGAATGTCCTAAAACATCACGAAAGAAGTGAGTCAATCGCCGAGAAACTATTACCCGCATCCCGGTGCGTGTGAACAGAATCGCGTACAAATCGTGTGGCAGGTTATATCTGAAGGTGAATACGAGGACCGTTTAGGGCTTATTATCATTCCGTTTATAGAAACTGTGGCCTTTTTTTTTTCTTTTTCCTGCGGAGAACGCGCGTGTCACGTGTGAAGTAAATGCCACTAAATGATAGCGTAAGTACAGACGCCAGGAACGTCGCTTTCCTGGGCATTGTGCCCCCAAATATCTGACTGAACATTAAAAGGGGGGGGGGGTTGTACAATTTAGACAAGAAAGAAAACCTCTGATCTGTAGTGTACGAGGAATATTTAATAAAACTAAACCTAGCTACATATTTCTGTAACTTTTTTTTGCCCTCAATTAATCAAAGCTCCTGACCCTGAATTTGGAGTGAATGGACAGCTAAAAATGACCTTTGCTGTTCAGACCGAAGCAATCACAATGACACGCTCGCCCAAACAAAAAAAAATCAAATAATAAAAAAAGATATAGAAAAACAAGCAAGCACACACACACAAAAGAGATGCGAGCACGGAGCGGACGGACATCAATGCGAATTCAACGAGAAATCCATAACTCCCCGACCCGCGACAACCTCTCTGCCAATCAGCCGCCGGCGGGGGCTCTCTGAAGAGTGCTTGGACCTCCGTCCATAAATTCTGGCTCGTTTCTCACGCTCCATCGTCGTGTCCACGCCGTGTTCGAGCACAAAAGGCGGCCGGCACCAAAACGTCAGTTAGACCGGAAGTCCTAGCGGAAGGTCACGTGCTAGCGACAGCTTCCGGCAGTGTGTCCGTCATGGCTGCCAACCGCTAAGTCCCCCTCTCTTCCACCACCGCTGACAATGGCCAAGCCAAGCCGAATTGGGAAGCCAAGTGCACGGTGTAGTCAAGCCTATCGGGGTCAAGACAAAAGAAAGAAGGACCACGCGCGCTGCGTTCAAACTTTACACTCCGGCGAGCAGCTAAAGCAAACACGAAGCGGACTCTTGAGTCGAGAAGATGGTTTAAAATTGCAAAGCAGGGCACGCACGCGGGGGTCGGGGCCGGAGATCACGTCGAGGTTATTATCGTAAATTTGTCGGATCATATCCGCTTTCCAGCAGGGCACGCCAACCAAGACAAGCAAAAGGAAGAACATATTTGCATTCTCAAACATTGGAGTCTTCCGTGCTGAGCGTGGCATGTTTGTGTTTTGTGTTCTCGAAGGGGAGCGGCAAGGGAAGCGAGCATGTCCCCTTACCACCCTGCAGCCTCCCAGATGTGTGCTCGAATATGAATAAAAATGCCCTTGAACGCCGCGTTCCACGCGGGAAAAGAAAAACGAACGCGAAATTACGATAGGAACTATTCATACGACCAAGGACAAACAGCCAAAAAGCATTGAAACTTTCCGAAGTGTTGACTTGTTTTGTTCGTGTTATAATTGCATTTAAAACTTTAAAGTGACCCTTTGAGCACCGCGGGCTGCGTAGTGGTAAAATACATGGAAATGCATACAATTCAGAATCGTCCAGGAGGAGGATGACGCAACTCTATTTATAATCTATTAGATTTGCAGGGTCAAGCCGATACGCGGAGAGACGGCCACGTGTTGTCCAGGGCCCATCCCATGTCCTCCTCTACGATGAAGCAGAAGAGGGGGAGGGTAGCAAACTCCAGACCGTAGCGGCTTCCTCGGCCCAGTCGCAGATTTTCTCGACGTCCGCTTCCGAGCTGTGCATCGCGCGTTCCAGTGCTCCGCATCATTGCGTGCGAATTGTTTGGAGTCCCCACATAATGTGAGATAGTAGCTCGTGAGGAGCAGAATTTGCATACTTGGTGTAGGTCCGGCAACCAGTGCGAGTAAAGTGAGCATTTGGATACGTGTTTGTTTGGAGTCGTCGCCAGGTCCATTCCTGGCTCTTGGTTGCGATTTGTGTCCCGCTGTATATGACTGCGCACTTTATTGGTACGAGGTCAGTGTGTCTCTGTGACTGACCGGCTCGTTACCTGTACCCGCCATGGCCCCCGTGCCCGGTATGCTAGCTCTAGGGCGGTGGTATGGGCGGCTTCGTTTCCGGGGAGGAAGGTAAGGAGCCGGGGCCCAGATTAGACTGACCACGTCGTTAGGAATTTTCGGAGGTGCGTGTTAGAACTCTGAGGGTAGCCTCAGAAACCGCTGCCCTTCGCGAAGCAGAAATGATGCAGTGTTGGGAGGTTCATTCCATACATCTCAAAGGGTAAAGGACCACAAGGTACAATATCTTGTGGCACAAATATCAAATATCTTGTATCTTGGACATGAAATGGTCTGATGCTCCAAACCCCGGCTGGCGGGCCAGATCCGGCTTGCTGAAGTCTTCTTCTGACTCCGCGAATGTCCGCGGTCCTTTCAAGGAAGCTCGACCCTGCGGTTAGAGGCGGTCCCAGACATTGGTTCTGGGAGGGCGGGGGGGATACTATATATATACAGGCAACGGGAGCGACCCCTGAGACCAGTTGACTTCGACGATGTGCACCAGCCACACCTCACAGATCACTTCAAGTTCTGTCATCTTTCTTTGGAGGAGAATGTTAACCTTGAGGTATTTTTGGTTTAGGCGGCACCATCCATGTGACACGGCCGCAACATAATCTTCTGGGCGCCGTCCAGCGCGACGGTGGACGGCGTGGTGGACAGAAACCGATGAACACTTGTACTCGGTTCAAAAGCATGCTTCGAGCACTGCGGTACGCAGCAAGTGCGTACTATAGCGCTACAAGAAAATATCCAGCGAGCACGGAAACGATGCGACGATACGTTAGGCGAGTGGTAACGTCGGCGTTGTTTGCCACATAGGAATAGTTTGTGGTGACGATGATGATAATCAACAGCCTGGGGTCTTTAACGTGCATCACACAGTAGCGATAGACGACCGCAAGCCGGTACGATGCTCGTCTAAATCGAAACGGGCAGGGGTTGGGTGTACAACTCATGAGGGACCTAAGCACGGTACCAAAATCAGTAGCTCAACTACCAAAAAAAGAAAAAAAAGTAAGTTTGTGTTGTTGGCTACTCGGTCTTTGTGATTTATGCTCTGTCATGCCCAACGTGCGGGAGACCATGACTTGGGGACTCTCGCTATTGATTGGCTCCTTTCGATTTTCTATAGTGCGCGAAGTCAGTCGCACTTGACTTTAAATGGACCATTCTCGTAACCCTCTTATGCAAATAGTCGGCTTTTTTTCAAGGTAGTAATTGCTTACGAGTCGAGTATCTCTGAAGCTTCGACATCCACCTTAGCTTCACCGACGCTTGTGTGGGTTCATGTATTTCTACTGCGAAAACATTCAAGAGGTGCGAAACAATCCAGCCTGTCAGCGCAAAAAAAAAAAAAAATTACTACAATTTTTAGCGAATTTGACTCCGATTACGAATGACATTATTCTTGCATCGTGCAGTACGCTGTCGTTTAATGTCATTTAGGTAACGTACCGTATTTTCTCAACTATGCAGGTCGTTTAATTTTATTTCACAGACTAAAAAAAGTGTGTGTGTGGGGGGGGGGGGGGGGGGGGTGAGAGACGAGTGTTGCCTTTCCCATGTATTTATCGGGTACGGCGAATGAGGGAATATTCGTCATGTTAATTTGATTAATTAACTAAAGATTTCAATTAAATTTTTAATTTTTAGTTTTAGCGTTATCCCAGGCGGCACACTTTCTTGGGCCAGCTTGGGCCAATATTGGCGCTTGATTGTAGTAAGCGGGCCCAGCATCGCCCAAGGAATACGATCGTCCGCCAGCCCGGCACTTCATTGTATTTCCTGGCCCAAGGTTTCCATGCTACAGCCAGGGAAGGGCTTCCTTGGCTGGAGCTCGCATTTTCCCGGCCAGGGCCGGCCGATATAGACAGACCACTGCCAGGAAGTGCGTTTCCTTGGCTGGAGCTCGCATTTTCCCGGCCAGGGCCGGCCGATATAGACAGACCACTGCCAGGAAGTGCGTTTCCTTGGCTGGAGCTCGCATTTTCCCGGCCAGGGCCGGCCGATATAGACAGACCACTGCCAGGAAGTGCGTTTCCTTGGCTGGAGCTCGCATTTTCCCGGCCAGGGCCGGCCGATATAGACAGACCACTGCCAGGAAGTGCGTTTCCTTGGCTGGAGCTCGCATTTTCCCGGCCAGGGCCGGCCGATATAGACAGACCACTGCCAGGAAGTGCGTTTCCTTGGCTGGAGCTCGCATTTTCCCGGCCAGGGCCGGCCGATATAGACAGACCACTGCCAGGAAGTGCGTTTCCTTGGCTGGAGCTCGCATTTTCCCGGCCAGGGCCGGCCGATATAGACAGACCACTGCCAGGAAGTGCGTTTCCTTGGCTGGAGCTCGCATTTTCCCGGCCAGGGCCGGCCGATATAGACAGACCACTGCCAGGAAGTGCGTTTCCTTGGCTGGAGCTCGCATTTTCCCGGCCAGGGCCGGCCGATATAGACAGACCACTGCCAGGAAGTGCGTTTCCTTGGCTGGAGCTCGCATTTTCCCGGCCAGGGCCGGCCGATATAGACAGACCACTGCCAGGAAGTGCGTTTCCTTGGCTGGAGCTCGCATTTTCCCGGCCAGGGCCGGCCGATATAGACAGACCACTGCCAGGAAGTGCGTTTCCTTGGCTGGAGCTCGCATTTTCCCGGCCAGGGCCGGCCGATATAGACAGACCACTGCCAGGAAGTGTGTTTCCTTGGCTGGAGCTCGCATTTTCCCGGCCAGGGCCGGCCGATATAGACAGACCACTGCCAGGAAGTGCGTTTCCTTGGCTGGAGCTCGCATTTTCCCGGCCAGGGCCGGCCGATATAGACAGACCACTGCCAGGAAGTGCGTTTCCTTGGCTGGAGCTCGCATTTTCCCGGCCAGGGCCGGCCGATATAGACAGACCACTGCCAGGAAGCGCGTTTCCTTGGCTGGAGCTCGCATTTTCCCGGCCAGGGCCGGCTGAGATAGACCGGCCACTGCCAGGATGTGTGCTTCCCTGGGGATTCACTGAGATTCCCTGGCCCAACCAATACAAGAAACAGCCAGCGTTCGGCCATGTTGCCAGACCGCATATTTGTTCCTTCAAAGAAAAGTAGAAAAAACACATACTGCAACATTATCATCACCAAGACTGGCTCGCCCGTGAAGAGCCACCCTGGTCCGAGTTCTTTTTACCCATATAGCCAGAGCCAATGTCGAGCGAACATTCCCTGGCTGTTCTGAATGTTGAAGGAACGTTAAAACACCATTCAGAACGTTCTAGGAACGTTCTTATGTGAACATTCCCTACAAGGTAAGCTTCTCAACATTCTAGGAAGATTCGTTGGCGAACATTCGTATGCACTATGTTCTCGGAACATTCGCCTTCGAACATTCATGTGAGCAACATTCTTGGAACGTCGCTTGCGAACATTCCTAGAATTTTTGCAGGTGAAGCCAACTTTACGGAGCTCTCACGCAATCTGTGGTTCGAAACACCATCCACTATATGCCACTTTGTGCCAAAAATTTGCAAATTAAAGGGAGTTTCTGGAAACTTAGCATAAGAGATCAGTTTTATCTTATACGAGTCTACCGAGGAATGTGATATAAGGTGTAGAAGAAAAGCAATGGTTTTCAAAACTTGATAACGAACTTGCCACTCACTGGGTATGTAGAGGTGCAGTTTCGAATAGACCCGATTTTTAGCATGTGGGTGGGTTATTACTTTAAAACGAAAAGGTATATCCTGCAGTTGCGTGTGGGATGCCATGTCTATCTGTTCTTAAGCTCGGAGTGAGTAATCAGTTATGTGTGCGGTACATGTTGAATCAGAGAAGTTGACAGGTAGGAGTACAGTTAGTACATGCTCAGGCTGGTGCGCTGGGAAAGCGGGAATCTTGTGCCTGCGCCTTCTAGACACATGTTTGATTAAAAGCTATTGATCGCCCTGTGAGGATCTTTACCATATCCATATATGTAGTACGGCTCATTGGTGCTCCGAAGCAAACCGTAATAGTAGAAGCTTATGTACTTTTGAACATCCCCGGAATGTTCTCAGAACATTCTCGTGCTACGTCGGGATTGGCTGACCCGGAAGCAGCCACGTGGCCTGGGCTGTATTTACCCCGTATATCCAGGATTGGCTGACCCGGAAACAGCCACCCTGGCCCAGGCTGTATTTACAGGATGGAGCCCAGATTGGCTAGACGGGGAATTGCAGCTTACTGCCAATCTTGGCATGCCAGGTTGGCTCTAGCTGAAGCCTTGGTGCAAAACAAGCATGGCCCAAGGAAAGTTTCCTTGGCTGCCCAACCTGGCGCGAGCTAGAGCCAGGGTATTGTGCTACTTGGGACGCATCCACTATATGCCACTTTGTGCCAAAAATTTGCAAATTAGAGGGAGTTTCTTGGAAACTTAGCATAAGAGATCAGTTTTATCTTATACAAGTCTACCGAGGAATGTGATATAAGGTGTAGAAGAAAAGCAATGCGTTTTCAAAACTTGATAACGAACTTGCCACTCACTGGGTATGTAGAGGTGCAGTTTCGAATAGACCCTGATTTTTAGCATGTGGGTGGGTTATTACTTTAAAACGAAAAGGTATATCCTGCAGTTGCCGTGTGGGATGCCATGTACTATCTGTTCTTAAGCTCTGGAGTGAGTAATCAGTTATGTGTGCGGTACATGTTGAATCAGACAAGTTGACAGGTAGGAGTACAGTTAGTACATGCTCAGGCTGGTGCGCTGGGAAAGCAGGAATCTTGTGCCTGCGCCTTCTAGACACATGTTTGATTAAAAGCTATTGATCGCCCTGTGAGGATCTTTACCATATCCATATATGTAGTACGGCTCATTGGTGCTCCGAAGCAAACCGTAATAGTAGAAGCTTATGTACTCTTGAACATCTCCGGAATGTTCTCAGAACATTCTCGTGCTAACGTCGGGATTGGCTGACCCAGAAGCAGCCACGTGGCCTGAGGCTGTATTTACCCCGTATATCCAGGATTGGCTGACCCAGGAAACAGCCACCCTGGCCCAGGCTGTATTTACAGGATGGAGCCCAGATTGGCTAGACGGGGAACTGCAGCTTACTACCAATCTTGGCATGCCAGGTTGGCTCTAGCTGAAGCCTTGGTGCAAAACAAGCATGGCCCAAGGAATAGTTTCCTTGGACTGCCCAGACATGGCAGCGTAGCTAAAGCCAGAGTATTTGGCGCTCCTCCCCAAGTAGCACAATACCCCTGGCTCTAGCTCGCGCCAGGTTGGGCAGCCAAGAAACTTTCCTTGGGCCATGCTTGTTTTTGCACCAAGGCTTCAGCTAGAGCCAACCTGGCATGCCAAGATTGGCAGTAAGCTGCAATTCCCCGTCTAGCCAATCTGGGCTCCATCCTGTAAATACAGCCTGGGCCAGGTGGCTGTTTCCAGGTCAGCCAATCCTGGATATACGGGGTAAATACAGCCCAGGCCACGTGGCTGCTTCCGGGTCAGCCAATCCCGACGTAGCACGAGAATGTTCTGAGAACATTCCGGGAGATGTTCAAAAGTACATAAGCTTCTACTATTACGGTTTGCTTCGAGACACCAATGAGCCGTACTAATATATGGATATAGTAAAGATCCTCACAGGAGCGATCAATAACTTTCAATCAAACATGTGTCTAGAAGGCGCAGGCACAAGATTCCCGCTTTCCCAGCGCACCAGCCTGAGCATGTACTAACTGTACTCCTACCTGTCAACTTCTTTGATTCAACATGTACCGCACACATAACCGATTACTCACTCCGAGCTTAAGAACAGATAGACATGGCATCCCACATGCAACTGCAGGATATACCTTTTCGTTTTAAAGTAATAACCCACCCACATGCTAAAAATCAGGTCTATTCGAAACTGCACCTCTACATAGTGGCAAGTTCGTTATCAAGTTTTGAAAACCATTGCTTTTCTTCTACACCTTATATCACATTCCTCGGTAGACTCGTATAAGATAAAACTGATCTCTTATGCTAAGTTTCCAGAAACTCCTTTAATTTGCAAATTTGTAAAGTGGCACATAGTGGATGGCCCCAAGTCAGATAGTTGCCCAGAGTTTCCTTGCAGCCATGCTATCTTGCCAAGGCTTCAGCTAGCAACCTGCAGCTTGCAGTTACTCTGCTCTGGGCTCATCCTGCAGCCTGGGCCAGGGTGGCTGTTTCCAGTCCTGAATCCTGCGGGTGCCCCTGGCTTCCAATCACGATTACGTGAGGCTCCGTAAGTCAGCTTCACCTGCGAAATCTAGGAATGTTCGCAAGCGACGTTCCAAGAATGTTGCTCACATGAATGTTCGAAGGCGAATGTTCCGAGAACATAGTGCATACGAATGTTCGCCAACGAATCTTCCTAGAATGTTGAGAAGCTTACCTTGTAGGGAATGTTCGCATAAGAACGTTCCTAGAACGTTCTGAATGGTGTTTTAACGTTCCTTCAACATTCAGAACAGCCAGGGAATGTTCGCTCGACATTGGCTCTGGCTATATGGGTAAAAGAACTCGGACCAGGGTGGCACTTCACGGGCGAGCCAGTCTTGGTGATGGTAATGTTGCAGTATGTGTTTTTCTACTTTTCTTTGAAGGAACAAATATGCGGTCTGGCAACATGGCCGAACGCTGGCTGTTTCTTGTATTGGTTAGGCCAGGGAATCTCAGTGAATCCCCAGGGAAGCACACATCCTGGCAGTGGCCGGTCTATCTCAGCCGGCCCTGGCCGGGAAAATGCGAGCTCCAGCCAAGGAAATGCGCTTCCTGGCAGTGGTCTGTCTATATCGGCCGGCCCTGGCCGGGAAAATGCGAGCTCCAGCCAAGGAAACGCACTTCCTGGCAGTGGTCTGTCTATATCGGCCGGCCCTGGCCGAGAAAATGCGAGCTCCAGCCAAGGAAACGCACTTCCTGGCAGTGGTCTGTCTATATCGGCCGGCCCTGGCCGGGAAAATGCGAGCTCCAGCCAAGGAAACGCACTTCCTGGCAGTGGTCTGTCTATATCGGCCGGCCCTGGCCGGGAAAATGCGAGCTCCAGCCAAGGAAACGCACTTCCTGGCAGTGGTCTGTCTATATCGGCCGGCCCTGGCCGAGAAAATGCGAGCTCCAGCCAAGGAAACGCACTTCCTGGCAGTGGTCTGTCTATATCGGCCGGCCCTGGCCGGGAAAATGCGAGCTCCAGCCAAGGAAACGCACTTCCTGGCAGTGGTCTGTCTATATCGGCCGGCCCTGGCCGGGAAAATGCGAGCTCCAGCCAAGGAAACGCACTTCCTGGCAGTGGTCTGTCTATATCGGCCGGCCCTGGCCGGGAAAATGCGAGCTCCAGCCAAGGAAACGCACTTCCTGGCAGTGGTCTGTCTATATCGGCCGGCCCTGGCCGGGAAAATGCGAGCTCCAGCCAAGGAAACGCACTTCCTGGCAGTGGTCTGTCTATATCGGCCGGCCCTGGCCGGGAAAATGCGAGCTCCAGCCAAGGAAACGCACTTCCTGGCAGTGGTCTGTCTATATCGGCCGGCCCTGGCCGAGAAAATGCGAGCTCCAGCCAAGGAAACACACTTCCTGGCAGTGGTCTGTCTATATCGGCCGGCCCTGGCCGGAAAATGCGAGCTCCAGCCAAGGAAACGCACTTCCTGGCAGTGGTCTGTCTATATCGGCCGGCCCTGGCCGGGAAAATGCGAGCTCCAGCCAAGGAAACGCACTTCCTGGCAGTGGTCTGTCTATATCGGCCGGCCCTGGCCGGGAAAATGCGAGCTCCAGCCAAGGAAACGCACTTCCTGGCAGTGGTCTGTCTATATCGGCCGGCCCTGGCCGGGAAAATGCGAGCTCCAGCCAAGGAAGCCCTTCCCTGGCTGTAGCATGGAAACCTTGGGCCAGGAAATACAATGAAGTGCCGGGCTGGCGGACGATCGTATTCCTTGGGCGATGCTGGGCCCGCTTACTACAATCAAGCGCCAATATTGGCCCAAGCTGGCCCAAGAAAGTGTGCCGCCTGGGTTGGGATGTCGTAATTGCAGTATTGACGGCGATTGCTATTCGAGGCCAGACTAATTTAAAAAAAATGTAGGTAAAGATAATATTCTTCTAAATATTAATACCGATCAATTTTAGATCTTTTTTTTTTTTGCCTCGTTAGAAATGTCGCGCAAAAAGAGCGCATCAAGCCCTGCCCCCAATGATTCTTGGAAGAGTGCACGTAGTGGTTTAGATCGCGTCGTCCCTTGTATCTTCGGCGCATCCACCAAGGACGCGATGCCGAGAGAGTGACGGCATGATCGAAACGGCGACGTCACTCTTCCAAGCCTCATTGTGGGCGGGTCCTGCGACTCGCTTTTTGAAGCGCAATTTTTAAGTCGGGCAAGAAAAGAAAAACAAAAAAAAAACGAAAATTGACTGATTACTATCTAAAAAAAAGCCTCACCTTTTTGCAAATTCATTAAACTGGTCTGGTCTGGACTCTAATAGTAATTGCAGTGAATAGTGCAATTTCAACATGATCCATAATAGAAATATTTAAAAAAGTTAATTAAGGAATTTTAGTTAATTAGTCAAATTACCTCGACGATTATATCCTCATCTAGTGTCCACCGAAACCGATAAATACATGGTGAAGATAGAACCCGCCTAAATTTCAACCCCTTTAAAAAAAAATGAAGTTTGTTCGAAGTAAGATTAAACACTGCATAGTCCGCAGACTCCGCACCCGGTTTACGGTTCGCAAGTAACGATTGTACATCTTGGAGGAAATGCCTGCTCACAAAAAAGCTTGTATCATATATACATAAATCATCATTAACAATAATACCCTGTACCATTCATAAAATTCATCATGTCTCGCGTCGTAATAAACGATCTAGAAAAAAATCCTTATTGTAAAACAGCGCGAAGAGACAACGGACGAACGTACAAACTGACAGGACCAAGTTCATTAGAAAAAAACACAACCTAATAAACATTTAGTTAACAGTCACCGCTTGGTCTCTGTCAGTTCGTGTTCTTCGTCCGTAGCTCTTTTCGCGCCATCTTTCATCATGCTACTCTGTACCAACCCGCGCAACGTTACTCGTTTAGTGCGCACAGCGTAAAATTAACGTATATACACCCGTAATAGTCCCCGGAATATAGTCCAGAAAATGCGATATTCGAAAAACAAAATGAGGTACGTTTAAAGAATGAGAGTGCCGGCAGCATTATTCAAAAGTAACAGTGCGCGGTCCTTTCTGTGGATGGTGCTAAGTTGCTTGCATTTCCGCTGCCTTCTTCGAATTCGGCCGCAGTATGCATCAAAATCGAAGCGAAACGGAGCCTGCGGCTTCAGCACTGTCGTGAAAACATCAGATATCAAATGACAGAAACAAAAATGCATCGCTCTTGTCATTTTTAAGTACAGTCATAGTTCTTTCAATCATAGAATACTATAAATAAATAAAAAAATTTCTAAATACAGATCTTTTTTTTAAGGTCCATATATTTGTTTAAAAAAAACATGAAATCTAATTTAACGCTGTCTGTGCAAGTCAGTTATACGTCCAGGGGGACATAATATTTAGGGCTAATTCTCACGAAAAGTAAGGTAACTAACTAAAATTTCTCAATTAACTTTACAATTAGGAAAAGTAACCAGATGGTTCCAATTAGAAACTTGCTGTGCGTCACCAAACACAGCCAACTAAGTAAACTTGAGAAAGAGGAAGAGCGCGTGAGAAGCGCGGAGTTGCGCTGAAGGTACTATTCGTGCAACGGTCGCAAGGCTGCGGGTGCGAAAACACGCCCGCGCGGTTTTTTCCGTCTCTTATCACCCCGCGTTTTCGCAACGCCGGTTTTGCGCCCGTTACTCGAGTGGTGCAAACCTTTCTAATTTTTACTTTAATAAGCGGTATTGCATGACGCTCAGCAAGTTTGTAATTGTAACCATATGTTTATCTTTACTAATTCAAAAGTTAATTAACGAAGTTTAGTTCATTAACCGACTTTGCGGTTATAACGAAATAGCGAATATAGCGAAATGATTTCCGATTCCCGTTGACTTCGTTAGAACCGGTCTCGACAGTATAACCGACCTGCAGGGACCGCATTAGACTAGGTTTTACGACTTTCTTTAAACAAATCTGTAAAGCATAAGACAAAAATCACCCAATATATATGTAGTTACACACATTCGTTTAGACATTTTTTTGTGTTACAATTTCATGCTGTTCTCACTGCCAATTCGTTTAGACATTTTTTGTGTTACAATTTCATGTTGCTGTTCTCACTGCGCGTCTGCCATCGAGTTTACTCAGCACCCGACAAGTGCGAATGAGTTCCCTAGAACTCAGTTGGTAGCTAATATAATTTTCAGCGTTTGTCATTAAATGTGCTCTTGTGCGAACAACTCAGATCCGGGGCGGTGTTATTTGCTATACTCTGTTTCGCACTTAGCGTACGACGTTGTCAAAGCTAGTGGCACGAGCATGAGGCTTGATCTCGTTGATCATTTGCATGCGTGCTCGTGCGAACAAAACCGTAGACAAAGCCATGCGCTCGCGTCAGTAGCTTTGACAGCGTTATACATTAAGTATGAAACGGAGTATAGAACTGACATTAATTTTGTCGAGGTGACACAAGTATAAAATATTCCGCTCTCCATCTGGATATCGGAAAACGTTACCACCGTTTGCTCGTGTATAAGAAGGGTGGACATTTCCTGTTACGCAAGACGTGAATCGAGTGATTGGACTTGTGAACTCAACGTGCGATATATTTCAGGAGCGTACTATATACTTCAGTTTTCGCGCATGGAACTCGACAAACGTGTAGTCTGTTGCGCACGTTGACTGCGCGCTGCAGAAAAGCGCACCGTATACCGGCCTGCGATCGTGTAATCATCACTGCGTGATGCACGTTACTGCAATTGAAAAATTTAATAATTTACAGCGGAGACACCACCAGTCGCCATGCACAACACTCAATTATGTGCATGCGTTGACTGCGGCAAGTTCTGGTGTTTCGAACCTTACATCTAGTCTCTAGAATTTTATGATACATCCGTACATAAAAGAAAACCGATTACGAGTCATGCTTCTACCATAAGTGATTTTTCCCGTCGTTTCCATCCACGGTGGGGTCGTAGCGGTAGATAGATTGATTGATTAATTGACAGATACGTTGATTTGACTGATTAACGCTTATCAACGAGCAACCCCCCGCCATTTCAGGGTCAAACATCGAGCAAAATCGCATGCACCAGCCGCCACCCTTGCCGTTGTCCCCCTCCCTACAGGCCAGACAGAAAACTCGGACGCACCACGAGCCAGCATCCCATCCACTCCAGCGTTGGGAACGCATCACGTGACAATACTCGCCGCGCGCGCGCTGCCCCCTCTTTAGGGTCACGTGACACTCCTGCACGGCATTGGAAATAGTCTCCGATGGCTCGTAGCGTCCTCCCTCCGCGGTCGCTGCATGGTGCCACACGAGTGCAAGCACGTGGAGCTTGCGCGTCGAACGTAGCTATGCGGGGAGCAAGTCGCTCTGCTTCTGCTCTGCAGCGGGTTGCTGGTGACGTCAGAACGACGCCGAGCTCTGATTGGCTCTGATTGAAGGGATAGTGGGTAGATCCTCAAGGCTAGATGCCTTGAGAGTCTACCCACTATCCTTCAATCAGAGCCAATCAGAGCTCGGCGTCGTTTCTGACGTCACCGCAACCCCTGCAAAAGAAGCAGACGAACTTTGGCTCCGCGTGGCTTGAAATTGACGGGCTTGTCTGCAGACACATGGCAGTGGCCAGTATGCCTTGCTTGCAATCGTCTAAGCACCTTTTCCACAATGGCGCAGCCATCTTGAATGTCGTCACTTCTGGTGTGCGGTAGAACATCGTTTTGATCTCACCACGGCGCTGGAAGGTGTTGACGAATAGTGCGTGATTGTGACACATTCTTGTTTTGCCCCACCTATATTTTCTCGCATATTCCAGGTTGATATGTTTTTTTATTTATTTTTTTTTCGTCCCGCATATCAGATACGGAACCCACGTGACTGAGAACGACAGGAAACAGAAAATGTCTTATAGCCGGAGGAGGCTTTTGTCTGTTCAAACGGATCAAGGAAACTGTAAGACCCCGCGTGTGTGTATTAATTGGAACACTCGTATAGAGGTCGAGCGCAGGATCGTTGCGAAGCAGTCGATCACGTTTTCACCGAGACAACATCCAGGTCTACTTATCGGGATACATGTCGTCTTGGTGCCTTAGCCACCGTCGGCTAAACCAAAAAAGTAATAAAAAAAATAAAAACACGTGAGCGAAGCAAATAAATATACATTACCATACAGTTAAAAGTGTAAGCAGTTATGTCATTGGAGTTCATTCTAACAAAGAAAAGTTCATCGATTGCATTAGAAATTGCAGAAAAACGAGACAATACCCGTCACGCTGCCGGGCAACTTGTCTCGTTCCACTCGCGAACAGTAGGCGGAAAAAAAAAAAAGAGGAAATGTTTTAAAACGTCATTTCCGCAACGAAACTCGCGAATCGGTTTCTCGTGCTTCCGACTTGTGTCACGGCTCACGTTACACCGAAGAAGAGACACATCAAACTTTAAATAAGTTTTAATAAACATTATGCTATGTAAAAAACAAAAAACAAAATTAACTTTTTTAATTTTTATTTTACGTGACAATTCAGGCAGTCCAGACGCAGCATACTACCATTCTTGAGGTGCATGAATACGAGTAGAAACCCTGGCAAAAATAGCCTTCTGCGCGCTGCCATCTTTGTCTGCTGGGCTGTGGAGCGCCTTCTGCGCATGCGCTGTTGCCCCGCCGTGCGGTATATCGGACGCCGCGCTTGCGCCCACAGCTCAGTGGCTCATCATTTTTCGCCCGGGTGATACGCGATGCAAAGGTCTATAGTCGGGATAGCAAACGCACAAAGGCGATGGGCGCCGTGACAATGCACTTTTGGCGCTGCTATGGTTAGGTCCGTCGGGTCGCGTGTGTATACCGTCGACGTGACCTCACCGAATTGCTTACAGTAGGAGAGCCCGTGGACCGTTGCCACGGAGATGCCGTAAGCCAACACCACTGTACGATCCATCGACTGCCAACAATCGAGTCGATTGATCCTCGTTACGTAAATTTAGCATCTCTGCTGCATGGATCGAGCAGGCAGGCGCACGCCGCCGCTTCAAGAAAGAAAGAAAAACCTCGCTCGCTGCAACATGGCTCGTGGCTTATTCGTAAACAGTGTAATGTTTGAATTTTGTTTTTCTTTCTTTAATGTAGTACGCATCAGAAAAGGAGGTTCGATGACGCAAGAACCATCGACCATAACAAAAAGCGAGTAAAAAAAATAAGTAAAGAAACGGGCCAGGGAGCTTGGCCCTTCCCAGTGCATGCGTGAGCCGAACCAGCTGTCGATGTAATAAATTCGGGGTTCAATACTGGGGGAACGGGAGAATGGAAGAGAGAGGGGGAGATTTGGGGTAAGGTGGGGAGGAAAGGGCGGGGGGAGGGGGAGAGAGTCGTCGTTAGTCGGCTTGTTGGGCAACCCTATATACCATGCGCACCACGGTCAGAACACTGAAGTGCCGACATGGAACGAATTATCGCCGTTTGAAAGAACACTGCGTTAGGATAAACGAAGGACACAGTTCTGATACTCAACATTGGAAAGTAAATTGTGTGTGCGTTTAGAAAGCGGTTCGTAATCGGCGCCTGGAGTTTTCGCTGTAAGTGAGAAATCTAGCCACTGCAGTATTAAGTTGCTATGCGCCGAGAAAGAAACCGAGGAAGAGTAAGAGATGAGAAAGGACGTCAGAACGCCGAGCTCTGATTCGAATGATTAGTGGGTAGACCTAAAGCTAGCTGCCTTTGTCTCCACCGCACTCGTCGAACGCGTTAGAACGCGCAACGCCGGCGTACGGCGTTTGGCTTTTCGCATTGGATCGCGTCCCACGAGTGCTTTAGCCTTTACGTCTACCCACTATTCATTCCAATCAGAACTCGGCGTTCTGTCGTCTACGCGCGACCTCGTCTCCTCCTCTCCCTTAGTTTCTCGGCGCGTAGCCTAGGACGTGGCTCTGGGGTATTTAACGTGCACCGCGCACTAGTGATACACGACCGCAACCTTGTACGATGCCCATTCATATCGAGACGGGCTGGAATGAACATTAAGCCCAGGATCCCTATAGGTTCTGCGGGGCGAGCTGTCGCTCTACGCGCTCCAAGCTGCGGTCACCCGGCCACCGACCCCCCACATTGCGAAAGCTTATGACCAAGGGAGGCACAGAAGAAGCAGTGCAAAATACTCGGAGGTCTCCGATGAACCTGCAGCTCCGAAGTCCACATCCAGCTTTGATTGTAATCTTCATACATTTCAGTTTTCCGTGTTCATTGCTGAGCACAATGTGCGCGATTAGGCCAGTGTATAGTACGACTACCGTAACCTGTTGATATGAACCGCGCTTGCTAGTCTGAGATTTAGCAATCACGCAAAAGTTAATTACGCGAATGGTCGACCGAGCGAGTCTACGGCTTGAGCCCGTGCTTCACGTGCCACTAACTATACTTAGATGTGGGACTATATAAGATACGTCGGATCACCATTTACAAAAAGCATAGCACTATTCCCGTCAAAGGCTTTGCCTTCGACGCGAATGTCGGGGATTGGTGGCCGAATGTGCTAACGCACCAAAGTTCAGAGCACGTGGAGCGAAAGCTCGCGCTGCAGAACCCAGGGATCCTGGGTTCGATCCCCACCCCTGCCCGTGTCAATCTGGACGAGCATCGTACCGGCGTGGGGTCGTGTATATCGCTACTGCGCGATGCACGTGAAAGACCCCAGGCAAACAGTTGGGCCGCACCGGCTAAATTCCTCAGCCGAGAAACCAGACGCCCACTGCGTGGAGCTGACTAACTTCCGCCTGTCTAAGCGTATACACACACAACACGATTACGCGAATATTATTTCAGAACACGGAATCCTATAAATTCAATACACAGGGAGACCGTTCGCAGCGTTAGCGATGAGTGTCGTTCGACCGCACAAAAGCCCCACCCGTGCGACGTCACGTGGAGACGGTCGAATCAAAGACGACTCGGCAGACATGCACGGGGCGCCAGGGCGACTCGGTATAAGGTTGAATGAAACCTCGTGTAACGACTCCGTGAGTCAACGCGGGTGTGCCTCGCGTGGCTTTTAAAGGAAATTGCAGCTGCGAACAAACGTTAGAGCATCAAAAACAAAACAAAAAAAAATAACAAAGAGAAAGGGACGGAAATAGAATAGGTGGCTTCGCAATTGAAACCGAATACGTCACCTTGAGGTCGCCTACCCCACATTTTAATGTTCCTTTGTTCAGCGTGGAATGAAGCGTGTTTAGTGGCCATAACAACGTTCCCGTGGCAGACCGCATTCCCCTGACTCACTGCATGTAATCGTTTCGAGTTACTTTAATTGATTCGTAATCTACCGCTGTAGAAGCTCTACCAATCTGCGAAACAAAAGATGAGGATACGCAATAAACCAAACCAAGCAAAAAAGTAATTGCATCGTATACATTTGTTTAGACAGCGGGAATTTCAATTTAGTCAGCCGCAATGGGCGTATACGATGTCTCCGCTGTAAATGGGAAATTTAGCTAATGCAGTACGACTGCTAGTCTGGGGTCTTTCATGTGCATCACGCAGCAGTGATTAGACTAACCACGGCCGCTCGATCCCGTCCCAGTGGGAGAGGGGATCGAGGGGTAGTGGACGAACCTCCGTCGATACGTCGCTCATCCAGATCGAAACTGAGAGAGGTGGGGATTGAACCCCGGATCCCTGGGTGCTGCAGCGCGAGCATTTCGCTCCACGTGCTCCAATAAACCACCGCTTTGTACACACGCCAGATTACAGCCGCCATTGCTGAGCTTCTCTTGTCTCACCAGAGCCAGTGAAGAGGCGTTGACAAGCCTCCACAAAGGCCAATGCTTGCTGGGGAGAAGGACGCGGTATAGAACTTAAAATGGCGATGACCTGCCCTGCTGTCGTCATGATGAAGTGAAGCAAACGTAACAAAAGGAAACAAAAATTGAAGGTCGGTTATGGCGGAGCTTGCATGTACAGCTGATGCAAAGCGTCTCGAGAATGGTATACGTGTCTTAACTTGCAGTATGAGGTGACTTTCCTCCCAGTTTCTTGATCGTGTTGCCTTTGACAGTCGCCACCGTGGTAAAGCCCGTCTCTCTTATACCTTCAGGCAGACTGGAAAATGTAGCTAACTGTTTATACTCCGTCCACGCCTACGCTGACAATGCGATGGAAGCTGCGTGCTGCTTGACCAGTCATCTTTCGCCACGTGATCACGCTCCTGCCCATACGCAGAGAGTGGGGCCACATGATGAAAGGGCAGCGGTTGATTGGCTCCTACCGCACTATTAGTGTAGGGACGAATAGAGTATAGCGTGCGCAGGCCTTAAGCGCCGTTCACACACTTACTTGCAACCGAGTAGGACCGAGACAGACAAGACTGGCTCTCAAGCCTCTTGCGACGGCGTAGGACCCGCCCCGCAGCAGCGCGTCGCGTCCTTACGCCGTCGCAAGAGGCTTGAAAACCGGTCTTGCCTCTCTCGGTCTAACTCGGTTGCAAGTGTGTGAACGGCGCTTTACGCACGAAGGGGTGTCAAGCGCGTAATGCAGTGCCCACGCACACATACTTCAAAGAAAGCGTGTAATAGCTTATGGCTGTCGGCATTTTTGCGTTTCCGCCAGTGTTTATATACAATGTCGGAAAAGGCCCTTCCATCGGACCAGGTTGCCAGGTTGGCCGCGTGCTCCGGGATTTATATCTTAATTATGCGGCCGAGCCAATCCGCGAGGCTAAAACGCAACAAAGTCCAAAGAACGTACTATCTGCCTCTCCTTGCCCAGCCTATACCCGAGTTACCTTGAACGTGATATAAACACGGAACTCTTAAACCGGCCAAGTGAGGAAACGTTCTCGCAAGAGCGTAAAAATGTGGGACACGTATCACCCCCCCCCCCCTACACACACACACACACCAACACACATACAGACACTGCGCTTACCTCTGTATAATTTAGCAATCGAAAGATCAAGAAATGACGGCGTTTTGGAGGAAAGAAGTAAAACAAATATAATTTTAGAGGTATATAATATCTAGTCTCCGCGCGTATGGGTCGTAAATGCTGTGTTTAAACAACTGACGTCACCGCTCGGTTTCGGCAACAATTAGAATAACAACCGTTTAAACTTTGTTTCTGTTTGTCTCTTTTGGTGCGAATTGCGCGAGTGCGGGTCTCGGAAAGCAACTTGGAAATACTATCATGGGACGTCGCCCACGGGGGTAAACGATGGAGGATAGTTCACACTTTTGCCTTTGCGCGTGAACGAGCGCGTTGCGATCGCTGACGACCAGCGAACGCACACAGTGGCGCCATCCATCGGGTAGCCCTCGAACGATTCCGATCTGCGTATAGCTAGACTGAAGGTTTAGCAGTATTCGCGAGATCGAATCTAAGCACTATACGTATGAGAAATTGTCTCTTATAGGGTTCTTGCACGAGACCGTGATGCAGCACTACTTATACGGTTCGGAAATCTCGTCGGAACGTACCGGAATCCGTGTTGGAGGCATTCGTCGCTGTTATGCTATGTTTTGCGTGCTTTGGGGCCGTGTTCGCGCTTTGATTGTCCGCTCATGCACTTGAGGTTTGAAATGGTCAGTCGTGCCGTAATTAATTGTTCCAGCCGTAAAAGTCGGCGTAGAAGTCGGCGTCATGAACGGCTCCGACGGATACGCAGGCACAATCTCGCGACAGGAAAGCTTCGTATCAACTAAAGCCTGAGTCACGCTGCTCGTACATCATATAACATACAGCCTGCAAACACAAGTTACCGCAACATCCGTGGTTCGAATGCCGCGTGCCAAGTTTCCTGCTTGAACTCATTGCCACTCGGCATTCCAAGCACGGATCTCGAGGTGACTAGAGTTCGAATCTGTATGCAGACTGTCCTTTGCATGATGTATAGTGTGACCCCGGCTTAAGGGTTTGTGGACTACACTTGGTGTCACGTGAGGAACCTCTTTGCGACTGACTAGGACCAGTAAAGCGAATAAAGTAGACGAAATCACTTGTGCGGCAGCTCCAGTCTTCATCTGTGTAGTCACTCAAAAGTTGGAGGACCGGCTACAGTGCTGACAAGTTTTGCACAATATCCCCCAGTGATTTCACGTACGGGTAGCGGCACTAATTTTCTTGTCACCGCAAATGACTAGCAGACGACGCATTTTTGGGACTTTTGCGAGGCGTTTAAATGCCGAGCGACGGCGCTGCACGCGCGCATTCAAGTGCCGTCCGATGATGCAAGTCACGCTTACTCTGAGCTGTGTTTCATCGGCTGCTCACCACCAAAATAACGTTTGCCGAATTACCCAAGCATCAAAGAGAATGCCGGGAACGTAGGTACACGCACTGCACGCTGGCGTCTGCAGCAGTGACTGTTCCAAACCAACAAACTAAAACAAATTGCACTTAGCACGTGCGTTCCTCGACGCATATTTTTTATTATTATTTTTTCCAGTCTTCGAAACTAGCGCGTGCAATTCGTGTACAGTCGGCACGGAATGAAACGTGAACAGTGGGTGCATGGTTTTCGCTAGATGCTGCACCACCTGAACCAGATGGGAGCTGCAAGAAGATGGCTCCTCCTTCGATGTGTTAGACTCTTGCTCAGTGCATCCAAACCTTCGGTGTTGCGTCTCTAGGTGACTCAGCGTGGGTCGAAAACCATGCACTCCTTGTTCGCGTTTCATTCCGTGCCGACTGTACCTGCGTTTCCAGCATTCCCATAGCTTGGGTAATTTATCAAAATATTTATTTGTCTTATCATCAAGCACGAGTGAGGCAAACGCCAGGGCTCTACGGCACTACTGCTGCCGCAAAAATTCACAGGGTCTTTATGTTATCTCTAAGACGACTTGAAGGCGAAAGCCCAAGCACCGATCCCGGTGGGAGCAAACCTCCGAAGGCAGAGCGCTCTCTGACGACGCACTTTTGGCGCCGTTAATCTCACGGCATGTTGCACGCCCGCTCTTCACCTCTGCCCGAGCGAGAGTGACCTCCTCTCCCGCTGGGTTTGCGCCGCCCGCGCGCCACCGCCGATTCTGGCACAAGTAACGCCATCTTGTGGTCCAGTGGCGAACCGTGGGTTTTGGTACCTTTCGTGTCGCCGACGTGTTTTCGTACCTTTCGTGTCGCCGACGTGTTTTCGTACTTTTCGTATCGCCGACGTGTTTTCGCTCAAGGACTTTGAAGGCCGACTGAACGATGAGACATATAAAACTTTCGCCTTAATAAGAGGCCAAATGCCACCAACAGCACGGATCACAGACGACAATAGACCGATCTCACCAGCCATTTTGTCTACGCCACCGCTGTTACCACAATCTAAAACAAATTGCACTTTGCACGTGCGTTCCTTCGCGCATATTTTTTATTTCTTTTTTCTTCCAATTTTCGAGGCTAGCGCGTGCAGCTCGTGTATCTACGTTTTCAGCATTCTCTTAGCTTCGGTAATTTAGCAAAATGTCTATTTGTTTTATCATCAAACGCGAGCGAGGCAAACGCCAGGGCTCTACGGCACCACTGCTGCCGCCATAAGACGCCAAATTCCTCAAACGGCACTGATGGCAGACGAGAATTGACCGATATCACCAGCTATACTTCGTTTCAGCTTGGGTCCAGACGCAGCCGATGCTACGAGCGCGAGCGTGTGGCCCTGAACAGTGCTTGCATTGCACGAGCGCGCGTGCTTGGCAGGGACGCTGGAAGCCCGGAGCTCGCGCTTGTGGCATCGCCTGCGTCTGACCGCTACCCAAGCTGAAACGAAGTATAGTTTGTCTAGGCCACAGCTGTCACCGTGCATCGTTTGAACATGTAGTCTTTCTGCATGCGCAACAACCCCGCTGGGTGCCTGCGCGAGCAGAGCACGAGACAGAGCGAGCTATCTCGTGCCAGAGCCTCTGCTCGTGCATAGGTGCCTACCCTTAACTAGAGTCACTGAATAAAGCTACGCTTTCAGAGTACCGAAACTCCCAAACTACGCCCCTGAAGCCCGTCAGGAGCCGCCATCTTGGGTCTACGCGCAGATCGAGGAGTGACTGTAGCTGAGCCAAGCCGAGCTGTAGCCGTCGCCTGCGCCAGCTGCCGCAGCCGCAGCAATGGCAGCGAATCAAGATCGTGTTGTTCGGATCTCGACATAAGCAGGAAAAAGCGCGTGCTGAGCGACGGGCTTCAGCGTGCGCGCGCAGTAAACAGTAAAACCCAAGATGGTGACGTTGAACAAACGCGGTGATGATGATAGCGACTCACGTGACTGCCGCTGTCCAATGATGCCGCAGCGAACCAAAATATAGTTGAATAGAGCGACTGTATTGTCGGCAAAATGCCAAAGAAAAGGAATGCGGTACTCTGAAAGCGTAGCTTATTTAGTGACTCTACCCTTAACGTTACCTACCCCTTGTGAACTACAGTTATGGCGGCGTCACGCATGCGTGGAACGCTTAGTGAGACGTCAAAAAGTAGGAAATAAAGGTACACCAGCAACGTTATCTTCGAAGCCGCTTGAATTTAAAATAAGATACATCGAACAGTCGCTTCGGGGGTGAAAACAAATTTCTTGTTTATTCATTTTCCCGCTAACTTTAGCGGGAAAATTAACGTCACGTGACATCATGCTATCGCGTAACGCCAGGACTTGACAACGTTGGACTCAACGTTATTAGATTAGCTCAGTTACGGAACTGCTCATAGACGCTGCTTGCACAAGCAGTACCCCCCCTCACTCACCACAGCCCGCCGCCCGTCGTTCGACGCGCCGGACGGCTGCTATGGGAACTGCTGTGCGTTCTATGGAATACGTACGTTTCACAGCGCAGCGTCTAGATGGCGTTCTACCGTATACTCTAAGCAACAAACAGTTTTGAAACGAAATCTAGATGGCGCTTCAAACGACGGGAGGTGAACTGAAGTGAGTGCGGGGGGGGGGGGGGGGGCGTGGGGGAGGCTACCCCATCCGCAGGAGTTCCACGGCTGAGGCAACCTAGTAACGTTGGTATCGAGTCACGGTGTCACCTGACCTGGGGTCATATGAGATGGTCACGTGACATCAATTTCCCCACTAAATTTAGCTGGTAAATCGACCTCACGGTGTCAAATCGTAGTGCCACGTGAAATCAACGTCCCCCGCCAGGTTTAGCGGGCAAATTGACGTCACGATGTCAAGTCGTAATGTCAGGCAGTGTTACTAGATTACCTCAGTTGTGAAACTCCCGTAGAGGGGGGTACCCCCCCCTTCACTCACTTCACTCCGTCTCCCGTCGTTTGAAGCGCCATCTAGATTCTCGTTCCAAAACTGTGTTCCATAGAGTACGACGGAACGCCACCTCGACGCTGTGCTTCGAAACGTACGTGTTCCATAGAAAACACTGCAGTTACCATAGCAGCCGTTTGTCGAGTCGAACCAACACCTCCTAGATAAGAAAGCCTAAGTGCCCACAGATTGGACATGACTACGGGGTCAAGGAGTCGCGTCAAATCAGCGAGAACACGACTCCTAGCCGAACACTGACACCGTAGTCGGGTCCAGTCTGTGGCCTACGGGCACGTTCTTTAGTGACGCAGGAAAATTCAGCACTTGGGCTTTCTAATCTAGGAGGTGTTGCTCGAACGACGGAGGCGTACCGTGGTGAGAGAGGGGGTGCTGCTCGTGCAAGCAGCGTCTATGAGCACTTCCGTAAATGAGCTAATCTAGTAACGTTGGTGTCAGGTGATACCCCAATTTCACGTGACGGCAATTTCGCCGCTGTATTCAGCGAATGAATGCACGGACGCGAACGGGGACGCATTTGTGGGATTAGGGGGTTCGGTGGAAAAATCATTCTATTTTTAATATACTCAAATGAGAATGTGTGAACTGCAGTGAATACGCATCCACACGCCGGCACAATGCCCACCCATACCGTAACCAGTTGGCCGTAAAACAACACACGTGTGGACAAACATGTACTGCGCAAGCGAGGCTCCGGTCGCCAAACAGCTGCTTTAGTTTCGGGCGAAATGTCGGTGTTTGTCACGCTAGGGGGAATATAAAAGTCGCCAGCGTTGAGTGATTGCGGTCCGTGGCACGACATAGTGGGCTCTGAAGTTGGTCGTAGAAAGGGAGTCATAAACCGAGATAGGACATTCTTCTCCAGAAGTTACAGCACAAACAATGCACGAGTTATACAAGCCTTGTTTTTTTTTGTTTT
This sequence comes from Ixodes ricinus, assembly GCA_037355805.1. Taxonomy (NCBI): domain Eukaryota; kingdom Metazoa; phylum Arthropoda; class Arachnida; order Ixodida; family Ixodidae; genus Ixodes; species Ixodes ricinus. The sequence goes on along the minus strand of JAZHYW010040607.1, from coordinate 105,483 downwards.
TTTTCTTCAATAACCGAGAAAAATAAATGAATAAGAGAGAAAGAGAGAGAAGATAGGTTGACGTTTTTGGCGGTGCCAGCTACTCATTTGCACTTGAGAATTGGTGCTCAGTCACTTAGTTCACAGCCGTTACAGGAACCAAGCACCGTACTGAACACCCAGTAACACATTCCGAAGTATAAAATTACACTATCTACATTAAGGTGCAATAATGTATTACGCTTTTCGCATGTAGTAGTATTTACATACAATATTATGCCAGCCAAAGACAAAAAAGAAATGCATCGATATAAATCGACAATCCACAAATCCAATCTTAGACCGACCCACGATCCACCCAGGGGCCTTTACAGTCGGAATTGAAATTCCACCGGCGTGTATTTAATCCCCTTTCCGCTGTTTCACATTTCGGCCGTAGGAGCGCCAGTTTTCGTGACATGTACACTTGGAGAGGCGCTATCTCCATTCTTCTGTCCATGACTTTTTTTTTTTTTTTTGTTAGTTGAGAGTATTACAAGAGAAGTGTTGGAAATCCGTCATTTCACCGAGGCGCTTCGTAGACGCGTCGCATACAAAACGAAAAGTGACCCCACCTCCCGCGCCCGCTTGCAAATAGACATTCATTCGATGAATTCCCAACAATTAACACGCCGCGACGTCCAAGGGGACTTTAGCGCTTTCTACGCTCAACAACGATCACGCACCAAGATCATGCCCCGCGCAGAGCCATATTTTGGCATCTCACCGGGAAGCTTGACACTTGAAAACGTATCACCACAATGACGTAACGGATCCTTAAAGCGACGACAGGGACGCCACTTCTCCCACGCGCGAAGCATTTCGTGTGAACCCGGCTCGGATGAGCGCATCAGTTATTCCTAAAAATGAATTAGGAATAACGTACATAATATTAAATATTAATTCTCACTGCCCATGTAAGTCCATAACAAGCCGCGGTCCTCAGCCATTAAAAGATACTTTGAGTAGATCGTATTCTAGGGCTACACTTAGCTAGCGGGAGCTCGTGCCGTCACTTTAATTGAGCACGCGTACGCTGGACCCTCTTTCCGCAGCGTACGGTCAACTAAAACTCTCTATTTATTAGACCGAGAGCGCGCTCGCGTCTCTTTGCGACGTAACACATTTCAAACCAGGTAATCGTCATAACAAATCACAGAAAAAAAAAGGGAGGAAGGTTTTAGTTTTACATCCATACATACAAAGAAAAAGAGAAAGAAAGAGTGCACCGCACGCCCAAACCTGATGAACAAGAAACCTATACGATTCACGCATGCTAGCGATAGAGGGTGCAATTTTTCTTTGTATTTTATTTCTTTGTTCTGTCCGCAACCAAAAAGCGACCGCCGCCAACCAATTCCGCCCCCGCTTTGAAAAAAAAATAAAAAAATAAAAGGATGGAAATGAAAGAAGGCGAAACGAAGTATGGAGGAGGACAGAGAGCGGGGTCGTTTCGGGGGATGGGCGGAACGGCGCGTGCCAGCTGCACGAGCCGGCTGCTTTGTCGGCCCGGCCGCCTTACTTGGCCGCTTCTTGTTTGGACTTGGGAGGACAGATGGGCTGCTACAGCGAGACCCCTAGGTCTGCGCAGGGGCCATTCTGTCGTGGCGGGCCTCTTCCTTCTTGCGAAGAGAGAATTTCACCGTAGAAAGGTCAACGGGCAGTGACTCCGTCGGGAGCAGTGAGCTGCGGAGCTGGACTTCATTATAACGTGAAATATTGATTTAACAAAAAAAATCGAAGTGGGCGTTACACGTTGATAAATGTCAACATTGTAGGCTGCTTCAGACTGAAACGAATCGCGCCAAGAGCGCCCGTGAGGTTGATCCCTCCGCTCTGCGCTTGTGTCGCTTCGCTGACGTCACCTCCGGTGCAGACCACAAATGGCGGAGAGATCGACGTTAGAGCACTACACGGGCCGGAATTTCCAGTCCCGGCCCGGCCCGATCCGGCCCGGTAGAGACACGGCCCGGACCCGGCCCGAGCCCGACAGAATTTTTAATTTCTAGGCCCGGCACGACCCGGCCCGGTAGGGACACGGCCCGGGCCAGGCCCAAGCCCGATAATATTTTAATAAATGAGCCCGAGGCCGGCCCGAGCTGGGAAACTGGGACCGAGATTTTTTTACACCATAAATATGCCGCCTTAGAAGATGTATTTTCGAGAATATGGGCGAAATATGCACATCATTTGCGACAGTCTTTGAACTTATGTCACACCGATAATTTTTGAGACAAAAAAAGGTAATTTTTCATTTATGAATTTGTTGGACAGATATTGCACTTTTCGATGTTCCATTCAATTCGTTTGACAAAGAACTTTCCTTCCTACATGGTTTTGTGGAGAAACAATAAATTGTCCATTCACTTTTTCTTCAGGCAGGTCCGCCTTGCTTGCATGACGTAGCCCGCTGCGCTAAGGTTCCTTTCGCTGCTAGCACTCAGGGATGCACAGGATGCGTTTGGATAGAGGGGACAGTTTCGGGAATTCCTCCTCGTGCGCTGTACAGAAGTCGCAAAGCTCAAACATTCCTAGCACGAGTAGCCCTTCTGGCCGTGCAGATACTCCTCCAATTCGTCGGTGGCTACCTTGTCATCCTCCGCGTCACACCAGTCTTGAAACAAACCCAGGCACCTTCTTTTCGAGGAAGGATCTCGAACGTCATCGTCAGTCTCATCTTCATCTTGGGTCCTTCAGTGACACGGGCAAGTAGCTATCTGACGTGCGCGTATAACTTACAAGGCGCTCGTCCTCGGGCAACATGCGGAGTTGGCGGAGACTGGAGGCTCAGGAGAAATATTCATGTCAGGCAGTGGCGTCATGAGTCAACGGCACCCGGAGCTGAGCCGCCAACACTCATGGCGTCCCGGCAATCCGCCTTGCGCATGTGTCCAGGAAATGACGAGCACGGGCCTTCATCTTCTCGATTTCCACTGCCTCTACTGCAGACACCGGAGCATGTTCAAGATGGTTCTTCAACGCGGAAGCGTAAAGCACAACCAGAGGAAGTTTTGGAGGTTTTTCCTCCTCGAGCGCGTCGCTATCTTTGAAGGGTTGCAGTAACTCGAATAACTCGTCGAGTGTTCTCTTGTTCATGCTCCATCACTGGATCGTTCCTTGACTCCAGTAGAGCTTCTATCTTTTCGAACTGAGAGCGGACGGACTTCAGCATGGATACCTTTCGCGCACGCGGTTGTCACTTTCTCCTTAAGTGCGCGGGCACGGGAGGTTTAGGGCATTGAGGTGATAAAAAAGAAGAAATACTTGGGCTGTTCGATGAAACCTTGCACTTGTGACGACTGAGATGAGACATCCCGGTCTTTGAACGAACGACACTGAAAATGTCCTTTGGGCACCGACGTTCTGGACCAGTCCACGGCTGTGAGAAATTTTTCTATACAGAGCTCTTAAAGTTTGTGTTCTTAGCAAGTTTGTTGAGCGCAGGTGATGCCAAGCTCGCCGATTGTCGATATTGGCGCACCACCTTTCATTGCTGCCACCGGGACAGAAAGTGGCAGTATAGAAAATAAATGATAATACAAGAACAGTTTGTCTGGAAATATGGACTCGTCAAGCGTCTATTTCTTATTGGACGGTTGGTAGCACGAGTATAGGACATAGGTCGATTCTATTGGTCATTTCGAACCCGGAAAGATTCTAGAAGAAAAGAAGAGCAATCAAAACCTCGCTAGTGCATCTTCAAAAGACTACGTAAACAAAACAAATTATCTAGGGTACGTTAGCTGGTCTTTGGTGGCATAGTAAGGCCCCCGCAGAAAATACAAAGTCGAGGTCACGTTGTTTTTTTTTTTTTAGTTTGAAAAGCGGAGGAAAAATACAATCATGTTGTACCCTGCGACGGATGGCCCTCGTTTTCTTGCCCGCACTCTCCCACTATGCTGGTAGAGTCCATACGTTTTCTTTTATCCGCTTGAAGGCTTTCTAACTGCAAGACGCCTTTTTGTTATTGTAAACGGCGCTGTAGTGACTTTGCAGTTCGCCTTTTTTTGTTTTCAATGAACCTAAAAGATGAATGAGCAAACTTTTTGTTCTCAACAATTTAGAATTTACGGCAAACGACTGCCTATGCACGGCCCGGGCCGCCCCGGGCCGGCTCGGCCCGAAATTTTTTTGTTCAAGCCCGAGCCCGGCCCGGGCCCGAGAAAATACGTGCTACCCGGCCCGAGCCCGTCTCGCGGGCCGGACCCAGCTCGGGCTGGCCCGGGCCCGTGCAGTGCTCTAATCTACGTAACGTGCGCTCTCTGCTCGACTAAATTTAAAAAAGAAAATGTTGATTGTAAAGTTTGTAGTTCATCCGCTAATTAACCCGTTTTGCCTTGTTTGTAGTGGCACTCACGGCCACAAAGCTAGACTCAGTCTAACGGAAGTTCCTTTTTATAATTCTAAACTCGCTTTTAAGAAAGAAAAATAAAGAAAAAGAACTGCGTATAAGCTGTGGGGGTTTAAAACACCATTAGGTGACGCAAGTTGCCACCAGGTTCAAAGGGTTCAGTCGTCATACAGAGCACGCGCAGGTGGTTGCTTTGGTCGTCTCTTCCAAAAACACGTTCCTGTGTATGCGCTGCTCAACAATGGGTAGACGCGAAGCTAGCAGCCTTTGCCTCTACTCCCTTTTCGAACGTAAACGCCGAAAGCCGGACGCCGGCGCTCGAAAGCGAGTAGAAACAAAGACAGCTAGCTTTGCATCTGCCCACCAATCATTCCAGTGGGAGCTCGACTCTGTGGCGTCCCAGCGCGCTCTCGTCTCCTCCACTCTTTCAGTGACTACCCGTATATATTGCTAGAAGGGGAGATGTGACGATCACGCGGCTGTGAACGGTCCCGCAGTTAGAGCCCACAGAGCGGGCGAGAGTATCATGCAACGCGGAGTGCAGCAATGGCGCTGCTGTCGACAGACAGACTGTACTCTGACGGACCCCGTAGGATGATTAGATACCTTGCATAGGGTGCCTACATGTCTGTCTGTCTCAGGGTGAAGACATCCATTGTTGCACTGAATGTGCCAGCGCCGTGACGCTCTCGCGCACTCGGTGCGTGACTTGGGCGCTAAAATGGCGTCTATGCATTAGCCAAAAGCTGCGCGCTCGAGCTGAGTGACACCGTATTGCACGCACTTCGAAGCCGCATCAAAAAACGATTGGGCGTGAAAATGGCTGAGATGTCACCACTCAAGCAAAAGCGCGCGTGTGCATGAAGAGCACTCTAACCTTGCATAGCATGCCAGCGCCGTCCGCGGCGTCGAAAGGAATTCCGGGGACACTAGGTATAACCGGTCGTAGCAGACGACAGAGGCGACCTTAGACGCCACGTTGAGCGGGCAAGCGCAGGTGAGCAACTGCCTCTCGCTTTCTTCAGTGCCCTGTGGAGGATGCTGGGGGGGGGGCAAAAAGGAGCGTACAGGGTTTCGCACGCGGCCTTTTAAAAACGGTCTTTCACGGGATCCGTCTCAATCGTTGCGAAAAGCGAGCGGCCGTTACACCTTCCTTTCTTTTAGCCCACCATATCTCTGCAAAAGGCAAGCTGTTCTAATTAGGGCCCATCTTCGACAGACCGCACCGTGCGCTCGCGGCAGCAAGATGGGACAGTGGAGGGCTGCCTGCAAAAGATGGAGGATGGCTTCCCTGCAGAGTACCGTCAGTTTCTGGCCACGTGGGCGCTCATCACCAATGAAAGGGCATCGGCACAGCACACAGGAATGCGATACTCTGATTAGCACATAAATTACATCGTGGTGTCGGGACTAGTAGATAGCAGGGTGTCGAACCGGAACCGAACCGAACCGAAAACCGGAACAGAACCGTTATTTTTAGCCGAACCGGAACTGAACCGAACCGAAATCTTCGCCGCCATCTTGGAACTGAACCGGAACCGAACCGAAAAAAATATAACGGTAACCGGTTCAAAACGGTTCAAGGCAATTTTTTAATTTTTTTGGTATCACAAAATGAACATATGGGAATAAAAAATTGGCTGCTGTATTTCTATCTATTGTTCAAATCGTCATATACAGAATTGCAATGTATGGTAAATTGTGGGTTTTCGTGGCGCTTTTGTATTGGCACTATGATTAACCATTGTCACGTTGTCACGTGACGTCATGATGTCAATACATGTTGTCAAGTAATGTCACGTGACCTCGTGACGTCACGTGACTCACCGCGTCAACTCGATTTAATTTAAGGAAGTCACTAGATGTATTAACCTTGTTGACAGCGTGACGTAACATGACATCACGATTTTGTACCGAGAGTGACGTGACACCGTGACGTAAGCGATTTTCAAAACCTTTAGTCGAGTGCTCGGGTTCATGACAATCAGCATCGCCAAACATTCAGATAACGGTTCATGTCAATTAAATATGATAATAGCCCAATTCTAACAATATCTGAAGCTCAGCCCAAGCTTTTGCTTTCCAAGCCCTTGCCGCCTAGGGCATAACTATGATGAACACTGACGGTATATAATTAGCGTCAGATCAGGTGGGCGCTTGTTCAAATGGCGAGTTGAGGAGGGGATCGACAGCTGTCTCTTTCCTTTATATTTTCTGCATCTGCTATTACGTGGAGGGGGAAACTAATGGATGTTTTCGCAAGCTATCAACGTCAGGGGTTACTTGTTAACAGTATTTATTGAAAGTACAAAAAAATGTTTCAAGACCAATTTTACATCATTGAGGCACCCAAACATTTTTTCGTTATTGCTGAACTGCATCCGAAAGATGTCCCCGAGAATAGAAGTATTGAAATGAATAAATGCAACTTATTAATATGACGTTACATAAAGCTACATGTGTGTACGGAAGGAATACCTAAAAAAAGATTTTAGTGACCTCAGAGGGACAGCCGAACATGGCAGTCGCTGTAAGTCCCACACGAGCGTCGTTCTCAAGTTATTGCCCAAGTTTCGACCCCCTCTGTATTTTGCTTAAAGGAGCTATAAAAATATTTCCATACATCACTAAACATTACTCAGGATCACTCCCTAACGTTAATAACTGATTGAACTTGGCTTTGCTCTTTTTCTAGGCAAAGGCAGTCGCCAAAAAATTAGAAAAATATGAGCATCGTTCATCCCCTCAACTCGGAGCCAGAAGCAGCATCGTGGCCTGGTGCCTATCTTATGCCGCCAATTAACGTTAAAAGAATTCGGCTATTCTCATCACCGCAGTGGTTGGATACGAGCCACTACCCAAGTGTCCGCAGGGGCATTGATTGTTACGAGCCGATGTACAGTGCCAGGCACGTAGCCAGGATTTTGTTTCGGGGGGGGCCCGCCCATGACAAAATGCTGTATGAGGGGGAGGGGGAAAGGAGGTCCCAGCAAAATGGAAGATTTCGGGAGGGGCCCGGGCCCCATGGGCCTCCCCCTGGACACGTGCCTGTACAGTGCTCACGCAGTTCTCCTGTCCCATCCAGGAGCCACGCTCGACTGTCGTTAGGCGGGTGGTTTTGATCCCACAATTACGACATCAATTACGCAGGCTCCACATATCGCGTAGTTTCGAGTATCGTCCTTCCGCGTCGGTCGCAAGGGGTTATGTGAACTTTATAAAGTAAAATTTATTGATCATTATAAAAATATATTTGATTACTAACTGAATATTTGACAACATAAATAAAAGGCTGACCACCCTAAAGCAATGCCCTCCAAATTATCTGAAAGGTGTTCTGCCAATCTTTTCCGGCGTTTTTATCCTCGACAGGCACGTTGTAAGGGATACGGGACGGCGCCTTACACACATTTCTGATTTTGAAGCTAATTTAAATAACTATGTGTTCCTCACACATATAACTTCTCAAACATATAGAAGTCTGTTATTGCCTCTTTTACGTGGTGAACATTACTTTTATGTGTCTGTAAGCTGGACAAAAAGAAAGTAAACAGGGGCGCGCGGCGGAACTATGACGATTACGCACGCAAACCGTCAGAAAGTGTCCAATTAAGTAGCTGCCATGTCGAGTAGAACGTGAAATACTACTTCGTTTTACTTAACAAAAATGAATCTTGGAGGACGCTTAAGCTTCGCCTTTAAAAGTGGAAAGCGATACCGTTAACGGGCCTCGTTTGCATCGCATTCTCATTTGCCACGCAAGCGTGCCTCGCGTGGCCTAGTCAAAAGTGCCTGACTCGCAACCGAAGGGTCGTGGGTTCGAATCCCGCCTAAAATTCTTAATTTTTTAAGGCAAAGTAATTACTTTAAAAAGTGAAATCGTTTGAGACATACGGCGACCTTTAATTCGCATTACATGTCATGTTTTAATCACTCTCATTCCACGCGTGATGTCATGTTTCACGTGGGCATTGTGGGTTGTTTGAAATTCTTGCGCGAGGGCATGTAGCTCAGACGTCATGACCCTATCGACCAATCAGGATTTTCCAGTCACGCCACCGACATCGGCTTTTCTGCGACATGAGCTCCTTAACGGTATCGCGTTAAAATCATCAATTAGCAAGGGTGATGCTCATTTGCAAATTAAATTGACCGGCATCTTGTCAAGAACAAACCTCCACAGCCAGGCTATGCCAGCTTATCCTGTATAAGAAAATGTTCACTTGGGCAAGCGCTATTTTAGGCCAGATTCGATCTGAATGCAAAGGTGCGTATAGATTAGAGTGAACAATTGCGATTACTCCTTGATGCATGATTAGTCGCATGCATGCGGTGCTGAGTGCAAACAATGTTTGGTTAGAACAGCAAGCATTTCGATTTCCGCTCGGTGTTTCTATAAAAAAAAAAAAAGACTGAAAGGAATTATCCTAAACTTTTGTGACATTTTGAAAGTTTCATTGCTTTTAGCTCAGTTGTGTCGTCATCATATACATATATATTGTGAAGCGTATTTCGTAAACCATATTTCATGATAAATATGGCCACGAGGTGCTCATTTCATAATTTTATGTGATGTAATTAATTCCTTAGTTCAAGGACACAATCACGATTTCACTTTTAATACTGCGACACAAAGTTGTACTAATCACGGGTATTTTAGGCGACCTACCACACTTCGCGACAACATTTTATGCCGTGTAAATAGATCAGCTTGAATTTTAGAATTTTACTTAAACACGAAGAAAGGACAAGAAAATACAGTATAGTTCTAAATTTCAAGCTGATCTATTTACATGTATGTACCAACAAGCTCAACTCTTTACTCTTGTACTTAAACATTTTGATTCAGGTAAAAATATATGTTACTAGTAAACAAAGGGATGTTGAGTCGTATGAACACGACGTAACGTACGTTAATGTAGATTTTCTTCTACTTTTGTGTCGAAATTAAACAACTGAATTTCATACTTTTGGTACCTAAAAAACAAAAGTAAATTGCAGGGACGATCGAAGAAACTATATAGTTAATCGTTTCACGGCGTAAATGGTGTATATTGCAAGAACAATGCGGAAAATATATTCTCAATTTAGCGGTTCAAACCGGTTCGAACTGGTTCGAACCGGTTTGAACCGTTATTTTTTGCTCCCCGGAACTGAACCGGAACTGAACCGAAAACCGTGAACCCGAACCGGAACCGGACTGATAAAAATCTGGTAGACAGTAATAACTCTGGTAGACAGTAATAACATGAACAACCTGCATAATAAAAAAAGGCTACATTTTTTTTTTTAAATAACACATACATTTTTAGCACAACTTAAAAATATGTTTACGACTAGTTAGGTCACCGAACTTGTGGTAATGAAGCTATTAAATGAAGGGTACTGCCATAAGGTCCTACTCTTGGTGCCGACAAGCCTGAATGCGGCGTAGCCCCAACCCCATCATTCCAAGCATGACCACTCCATTTTTACTTGGTTAATCAACGTAACTGCATCCTTCATAGGGACAGCACAAAACAGTGCATATCGATGTTCTATCTTCACCTTCAAGTTCTGCTACTCTGCAAAACCTATAAATAACAACACAAAAAAAACGAACACAAAAAGCACACACAAATGACAAGGGCATCATCATGTCGAGCCAAAACCAGACATTGCACCAGCTATCAAGGTATGCTATTCTGTGGGGCCCTCCCTGTGACACCAGAAAAACCGAGACACATAATGCAAACACAAAAATAACAAGAGCGTTGTTGTGTCACACCAAAATCAGACATTACACCAGCAGTATAAAGAACTTAGTTTTAATCATCTTAACGTCGGTATGTACAGAGCACAGCCTTTGACCCAGGGGCTGCTGTCAGTGTATTTGTGACTTCTAACTGCCTAGAAATCAAGTGGTCGATATAAAAAGCAGAGGCTCCTGACCCAGCCACTCAAAGTAAAGCCCAAGAATTGTGTTTGTGTGCCTGCATACCCCCTGCCACTCATCACAAGCTTACTTCTCAGTTCTCACAGTGTGTAGAGGCCTGAATGAACTAAAAATAATCATGGCATAGATACAAAAAAGGAAGTAGGAGGGAAGGGAGGCTAGAATTATTTATCAAACACAACAAGGTAAGTATGTTTCTGTGGCATATAAATTAAAACTGCATCATCCTTCCTGTGCCAAGGTTAAACAAATGGACCTCACTGAGGCTGTTGTGTAGAAGCTATGCCAGTGCTAGTTGCGTGTGAATGTCCGGCCCCTGCAATAGAGATAAAGGGAGGGGACATGAAATAGGGAAGACATGATTTTTTGCTGCAGAATGATAGGTTCATGTACAACAAAAACTGATGTCACCAGACAGCTTACCAAATACAGGACAGGCAACACGCTGTATAAATTGTTAAGAATTTCTTTTGCATGTCCTCAAATGTGCACTTAAATAATGCATGAGAACCTGGTTAAGCAATAAATGTTTTTGGGTGAATAGCAGGAATCACAAGAAACAGTGGCCAGAGAAATTATGGTATGACGATGTCCTGCATACTCATCGCTATTGGTTGAACATGTTTGTTGTAAGTGTGTCACCCTGGGTCACCCTTGGAATCGGCGCAGCCTAGGTGACATTCTTTCCATCATTATCTAAATGATACCAGATGTCCCAAGTCAAGAACTCCTGTCATTGCAGGAACCACTGATTTGGGATTCCCAATTATAAGACTGCTTGGTCCAATCTGATCTTCCTTTATTTCACTATGTGTACGAAGACTGCAGAACTTTTAAAAGTGATACTCATAAGGCCATTTTTCTTCTCGTCATTCACTTTTACATTTTCGGAGGCGTGAGCACCATTGGTGGTGCAGAGAATGTGCTTGGTGCTAGCCAGTTACGGTTTCGTAAATGGTAGAGCTCGCCTCTCATCACACATTTAATGGGTCTGCCAGTTTGTTCTGACATTAAGCCTTCGGCCAATGTTCTCCGCCACAATGCTAGGACTACAGAGCCTAGGATGCCCTAACAATACTCTTGTTCTCACGATAACTTGGCAAACTGTCGGAGGATGCGGCCCCCGCGACCCAATAAGTGCGTCGGAGCAAGGCACGTGGTAACACTCCATGGTCGGCGCCACCGGGGCCTCGTTACCGTCCACATGCAACAGAGCCCTCCGCGACAAAAAGTAGTCCTAGGCTTCTTTTTCTTCTAACAATTGAACTCGCACGATTCCATCTATAACGAAAAGATATGGAGAATAAAGAATAAATAATCACAAATTTATGAGTTTCAATTGTATATAAACCAAAAAAGTGACACCACATCCATATCCACTCATTTTTTTTTTTCTTTCGCCTTGTAGCATCGTGGTTGTTGGCAATCGCCGGCGATCGCAGCCGTGTAATCGGCCGTTTCTGCTCAAACAAGCACAGCACTGTGCCCTGGCATTAGCACCCATCACAGATATGCAGGCTAAATTGAGCATCTGGTTGTCTCGTGAACTGTCTCGCAGTGCTCGCTATTCTGGCGGACGGATATGTTGCTGTGGTGGACGTTCATCCAAAGTTAGTTGGTTTCGGAGCGGATGACTCTTGACTAGCAGACGGCAGCCGGTTCCTCCGGTCCTCGCGCCTCACATTTGGCATGGTGACACAAATGCTCCCGTGACGTCAGGTCACGTGCCTCGGCACTCCTAACGCTCTTATTGGGACGCGGGGCCCTAGCCTCCGCAGTTCACCGGTTATCGTGAAACGGAGTATAGCGATGGGTGCCATCCTTGCTTCGAAAGTCACTGACGTGACGTCGGTGACTTTGCGAAGCGGTTGATAGGAGTCAGTCCCAAAGCAAATTGGCAAAAGTGCGCATCAATCGAGTGATCGCAGCCGCTTTGCAGATGAAAACGTGCAGATCCAGTTTCGCGGTTGTGGAACCGCTTCCAGTGGCAACATGCCATGGGACATTTTTTGGTTCTCAATTTACAACTGCTGAGACAATAATATGAACTTGTAGCACATTTTAATTCTTGTCACCAAGCCAGCAGCACACATCTGTACCACTTGTGTCCTGCCTATCATTTCATAAGAATAAAATAAAGTTAATCTCTTTTGACTGACATATTATAATATCAAAATTTATACCGCATGAAAAAAGACAGTCATGTCTCAGATAAATCTCAACAATATGAAACTAAGAAAAAGGCACAGAACTCACGTGATTGTCTTTTTCTCTACGGATTTCAGTTCGGGTCGAGCCCGGTTGAGCACCTTCAGGAAGTCCGAGGTTTTTGGCTCGCATCCGTGAGTGGATGTATGCCTGAAAGCACGACGTTTGCCAGATGTGAGAAATTCACATTAGACTGCTGTTCCACACCCAACTTTGTGAGAAGAGACAAGAAATGCTGGTTGCTCAACCATAATTCCTTCTCAAAAGCCCACAAACCGAGACTTGCACCTCGAGATCCCAAGCGCATCAAGCCACATGCCGCTACAGTGCTTTCCCTGACACAAATGCCCCACCACGAAAGAAGGCCGTCCTAACCGGTGTGGTAATCAGCTGAACGTTGACGGGGACTGAAGAAGTTTGATATGGTTGGTATGTACAATGTGCAGACCACGATCGAGTGAAGGGGCGGTCGGTGATCGAGCAAAAGCGTGGTCAGTTCAACGACATAGTTAACAGAAGTCTGCCAGACAATTCAGCATGGCCCCTTCTACATTGGAAATTTTTCACGCAGTCCAACTTGGCAGGGTGGGGTATGTACGGGGACAAGGTCACTGCGCCAGAAGAAGGTGTCTTTGTGGCGGACGTCGTAACAAAGTTTAGAGGCCGTTGGTGCGCCGCAGTACGGGCACGAGCAAGTCATCGGAAGGCTTCCGAAAGTGGTGCGTGTTCAGCCACGTTGGCATCCTCATCATATTAGATAGGAGAGGGAAAAACGGTGTCCAAGGTGGAAAATGCACGATAGAGGAGGGTCATCCAACGTTCTTGACATTCCAGGTGCGTATTGGAAGCGTGTGATGAGACAGTGTGGCTCCCAGCAGAAGCACTTTGCAAAGACATTGTGCGTAGCAGCCGAGCTTAGTTTCTAATCAACGTCGAGCTTACCCAAGCACGCATTACAAAACGTCGTGAGTCATAGTTGGCGGAAACTTCTTTTACGCTAGAAATCGAAACTGACCACACAGATCCCCTCCATGCGCCAGCGAAAACAGCCACATTCACCTCAATCCCAGTATGTCTACTCAATCGGCCGGCAAGTCAAAAGCAGTCCGATAATACAAGGGGCGATAAATACTTCTAGTGTAGACTTGATCAATCACCGACACCAGTGATTGTCACCCTGTAGCGATTTCTGGACCCCCAAACACACAAGCGCTTCGCAGAAGCGCATTCCGGCGCGTATAAACGAAAACCATGGCAGTGTGTTGCCGTCTTTGCCGCTTACGACAACAGGCGACACGGTTGTACTCCGAGCTCCGAGCAACTCCTGCGAGTCGCATGACGCAAGAGCACATACAGAACAACGCTGGACGCGAGTAGGTTTTCGAATGTCAAGGTGCAAAACATTTGCTGCGGAGCCAGATTGAGAAACACGGCCGCAGGAAGGCACAGATGCAGTCGAGATGCTGCAGTCGCATTAGAAGAGGAGGGAGTGGGCAGCGCTTCGCCTATGCAACGTAGCGCAGACGCCATCGTTGGTGGCGCTGCCAACCAGCTCCCAACGCGGAGCAGCGTGCCCCATTGGGAGTGTTGCACACTCCCGATTAGAGCCTCCGCATCTTGAGTTAAAAATAATGTCCGCAGTCACTAATAAGGACTCGCGGGGCTCCACGACGTAGAACTAGGTTATAGGGTAGAAATGACGCAATCGCTCAAGGTATCGCATCTTGGAGAGGAGCAGTTTTGAATGATCTATCGCAACCACCGATGGTCCGGGACCCCTTCTAGATCAGCAGAAATTATGGAGGACAGCATTACTTCTGCCGCATTGGACGATTACAATGACGAGAAGGTAAATGAATGAATCTACGCTGTGACTAGCGTTACGTCCGGACGGGGCACTGAAACGCAAACACCTAACCCTCCCTCCCCCCCCCGCCCTCCTCTCTCTCCCCGTGTGAACCTAGGGAAGGCGGAGATTTGGACGTAACTTGGGTTACGTCGGACGTCTTCACTAGACACTTCGATGAATCTAAGTGCGTGCAAACCAATTTTAAGCTCTGAAAAGAAGAATAATCAACCCTACTCACTCTGCACATATGGTTTGGACTATTTATCTTCGTGGTATAGCCAGCATCAATAAAAACAAACTTTTAATGTTCGGCCTTAATGACGGTCGAGGGTTTCAGGGGCCCCAAAAAGCCTTCAGGGACCCCGAAGGTCTGCCGACCTCCCTCTGAGAACCACTGATCTACCGATTCACAGCAGTGGACAGAGGAAGAGGCCCAAGGGTGTCTGTGCTGATCACATCTAGAGGCTTTTGTGGTGGGGTAAGGAGTTAACACGAATCCCTGTGGAGGGGTGAAGAGTGCTCGCGGCACTGGCACTACAGGCATGACCAAAGGCTTTTCCGAACACTGCGATACATGCCGGGCCAAAAGAAGCAGTGGCAAATTCTGGCGTGGGACCTGGAAGAGATCTACCGTAATATTCCGAGAGATAGCCTACCTGAAATCGAGAGCAAATCGAGGGAAAATTAGGGATGGGCTAACTTTCGGCGTGCAATCAAGAAAAGTTCAACAAATGCTATTTGTAGATTATCTGTTCCTGCCAAGCTTCTTACTGCGGCGAGAGACAATGAAGCAAAGATGACTGCACTTTCCAGACAGCAATGTTTGCTTATATCTCACCATAGCTAACCCGCCGCATTTACGCCGAGGCCATCATTGATCCCAATAGTAAGACAACTAGAAGTGGGCTATCTTTCGGTGTTCAAAACATAATAGCAAATGAAGCCAAAAATAGGGGTGGGTTATTTTTCGAATGTGTGGGGCATTTCTCGGGATATTATGGTAGTTGACCCGCAGTCAAGATCGCGAGTGCATCTGGAACGTCCTGCCACATACTGCAATGAATCGATGATGCTTTCCTCGCCACAGTATTTAGTGCCGTTCACAACGACCGATTAGCAGGATTGCACTAAATGCATTTGCCACTGTTCACGGACAAGCGCCGCACACATATTACTTGAAGAATGATTACAGTCAATCTCGACCACCCTCGAAATAAGACCAAAAAATGTCTGTTTCCAAAAATTAAATTGCAATAGCTTCTAAGCTGAGCAGTCCAGCGGCTACCTTGACAGCAACTCACACAGACGCAGTGCCACAAAACCATTTCTGGCACAATGTCTTTGTGTAATTTCTACATGCTTTCCAAAATGATCTTGGAAGTTGTCTAAATTACAAGAGTAATCTTACATAGAGAATATGAAGCATGTTTTCCATGGGAGAACACCGTCTTTCAATGCAACCAAACCGAAGGTCGCAGGAAAGCCCACTCACCTTGGAACACTTGATGTGGTAGTGTAGATAGTCCCTAAAGATGTGGATCAGGTTTATCGTGTTGTCCCTCGCCTGGCGGTTGGTGTGCCTCGGGAAGAGCACTGTGCGATGGGGGGCAATGGACGACACTCAGATTACACCTCGTGTCATGGCAAGAACAAGAGCCACTGTAAGCATGCCCAACAGTGTTTCAAATCTGGGAGAGAAAATTTTTTTTTCTTTTTCTGCTTCTTTATTTTGGCATCAGTCACGCTTTAGGGTCGTGTGGTTTCACATTTATATTTCACGGAAATCAGGTGGAGGCGAAAATTGGGGTCCTTTTCACAACAGCACCCATCATCTATGAATAAAACAATCGAGATGACTTAGAGGTGTTGTCAGCTACAGTGTAGTAGTAGCTCCGCAGTCTGATCAGATGAAATGTGTTCTCAAAGAAACCATGAAACAATTCTGAGACAGTGTGGCACTTGAGGTGCATCTTGTACCAAGTGACTAAAGAACATTAAAACCTGATAGTCTTTCTTGCTAAAAACTTTGTTCAGGCCACATAACCTGCAAATGAGGCGAGTACTTTCTGACCCAACAGCTATTCAGGTGCATCTGATGCTTAGAGCAACAATACTTTGTTTCATACGTAGTGTCCAACACTGCTAAAGCTACTGGTATAAGCATGCGTCTCATTTGCATATGCTTCCATGCAAAGGATATACCAGACAAAGTCAAGCCCTCACACCAGTAGTTTTGACAGTGTTGTAGACTACCAAAAGATCCAGATTCAATAATCTTCCCCACCCCCCTTGGAATTCGTGAAAAAAGCAGGATGGACGATATTTTGGTGTCCAAGCGTAAACAGTTTAGAAAAAGTCAGAAACATATTTTTCTGCAAGGACATCAGCACGGATGGACAGAGGACACACTGACTCGAAGCCTATGCTATTTTTATACCTGATGCATTCATGGAATGAAGTGCTACTGTTGCGCAATATGTACCGTCGTCTGTTACTTGCATACATGTGAAAAAGAGTGGCAGCCTTTCTCATACCGTAATGTTTGGCGACAGCCCAAAAATGGCTGTCACTGAAAGCTGGACAGCCACTGAATTGTGCATTTGTGCTTCTATTGCCATGGCACTCTTGTAGTAGTGCTTATATTTGCAGTCCCACTCATGTACACATTTCAATTTACAATGAAGCAATGTGTATACACACACACTTTCGATTTATGCTTTCAGTGCCATTCAGCAGCCTCACCTTCCTTGTTCACTGTGTAGTTAGACCTCATCATGTTCAGACAACTAGCAGCAGTAGTGAGTGACAGGTAGTCAGTGGGTAACAAATCAAAATGGGAATTGAGGCCTAAAAGGTGCCAATTGGATGAGCATATCAAAAACCACGGAGAGGAATACAGTTGTTTGTGAGCAAAACAAATATTTTTCCAGTTAGGACCTTTGCTTATCTTTTTGACGGACATAGTCCTACCTCGCAACTCCGTGGTCATGACATTCTGGAAAAATGGGCCTTTACTATCTTCGTGATTTGTGGATGAGGGTTTAGTAGAGGTTGCCAATATTTCTATTCCGCAAGCAAAGAGGGACTTCCCTTTGTTTCTGAACAAAGAAAGATTACTTTTTCTCCTGATTTTATGCTTCTACTTGCATTTCGTCACAATCGTCCTCTGACCTTGTTTGCCACAATTACAACATTCAGGGAGAAAGCATGTTCGCTCAGCTCGCAGTCTGCACTTGGAATGTTTGAAGAAAAGGGCCATCTGCAAATGCCTTCCAGGAAAAATAATATTTCCTAAAAACAAACAGCACTGGTTTGATATGGGAGCTGAATCTAGATACTATTACAGTAAATGTGGTAAAACTCCAATCATCACTCCCACATTCATGCTACTGACAATGATGCAGAGTGTACTTGTAAGCCTGTCGGTGAAACGCCGGTGACCATTCCAAGGTTCACCACCCGACGCTCTTCTCGAACGTGACAGGAAAGTCGCAGAGGACGGACGTGGCACAAGGTTGCTCACCAAAGGTGATGTAGCCAATGTTGTTCCCCACACGTGCATCCGTGTTCTCCAGCTCCTTGGGGGGTTCGCGGTGGCTGAACAACACCTGCGGAGAGGTGTGGCTCGCTTTCCTCCCTTCCTTGAACTCCTAGACAAGGAAAACCAAAGGAGAGCAAGATCAACAACCTGCTCCAACATTTTGTAGACGCAGCTTTTACGGGTGAACACGCGGTCACCAGGGTGCAAGCTGAGGCAAATCGGCAATGAGCACAAGCTGGAGTCCGGGCACTCAAAAGAGATGACCTGTCGTTCTTATCCTGTTAACGACTACCGTATTTACTCGCATAATGAACGCACCCCCACAACGGTCATCAATATTTTGACCTTTTTTCCTTTCTCGCGTAATGAACGCACTTTTAATTTTCGGCTCCGCAAGTCTTGAACTGCGTCCAACTTAGCTAGCCGGCTAGCCACCAAGCCCGCCAATTTTCTTTTGCTGCCAAGCGGCCAGGCCAAGTCAAGCCAAGCAAAGCGCCCTCTCGTAATGCTGCAATTGCGTGGTTGCAGAAGTGATCAACCGTGAAACCGAGCAGCGCGCACGCCTAGCGAAGCTGGGGTGGAGGAATTGCCCAGCCCCGGACGTGCTTCGTCCGTCGGATGCATTGATGTCAACAAGCACGCCGCCGTCCGTGATCCGCTTTCGAACAGTGATATCCTGAAAGCGGTTGGGCCTAAGAACAGTCGCGTCACTCTCCGTGCTGAGTGAGCTTCGTAAGGCGCTTTTCTTCGGCAAAAGGCACGCCAGAAGCGCCCTACAAAAGGTTTGCAATTTATAGAGCATGATTACTGTGGTGCGCCCACAACCAGCCATGGGTGCGCCTCCATCAGTGGAGACGTGCCACAGTACCCTGCCGTGTCATATTGGCACCTAAAATGACATTTGCACAAAATGTGTAACTGCAAAAATTTCACCCCGTGTAATAAATGCCCCTCACCCCCAAAGATGTGTCAATTTTTCGGAAAAAAAGTGTGTTCATTATGCGAGTAAATACGGTACTATATTAAAAGTGATCAACTGGGGCCACCAGATGTCAACAATAGATTATTTACAATAACTATCAAAATAATAAACAAGCAAAAATGCACGAACACAGAGGTGTGTTTATACAAAGAACTACCATATTTTTAAGACAGCAGATGTCTAAGGTCGACAGTTAACTGAAGCAGAATATGTGTAGTGTATTTTCTCGAGTAATAGCCGCACTTGTTACGAACAAGGCCTACGAGTCTGCTTTCCTGCAGAGCACAGAGGATAGAAAATCACCGCGGTCGACAGAAAAATGGCAGCAATTTACAGGGTGGAGATAACGTTTTCGCAGAAATTGCCATTCGCTCGGATCGCGCTTTACGAAGAAGCGTGTTCTCGACCTCATTACTCGCTGCATTTTGTATGCAAAACACGACGATTGGCTGTATCTGTGCTCTGCAGGAAAGTAGATGCAAGGACCTTGTTCGTAAGAAGTGCGGCTATTAGTCGAGCAAATATGGTAGAACATTTTCAAGGATTGCACCAGTGATCATGTTCCTAAGCAGACAAGCCTGCATATCATGCGTGTCTAAAATCTGCACAAAGTACCAATGTCATTAGGTGCCCACCAGACGATGTTGTTGACAAAGTGAGAAGCTAAGTTTTCTAAACTTCACTAGTTTCATTTTGTGTAGAGCTCAGAGTTTGCATTAATGCACTGTGCACGAGTCAAGCTTAGCTGTTTTGCAACCGAGGTGTACATTGAGCTCTGTTGCTTTACACCAGTGTGTTAGGAGCAGCAACTGGGCTGGCTTCATGGGCTCTAAAATTTTGCACACTGTTATGGGTCGACATTCTTTGGTTACAATCATAGTCAGCCCTCTAATACTAAATAACAGTTCAAAAAAAAAGAAAAAGTAAACCTCTATTTGAATAAATATGGTAAATCTCCACAGCCGCAAACGTCGGTGCAAAATAAATATTGGGTGGAAGTTGCTTCCTTTCTTTTCTATTGGACCTCAAAAGCGCTATCAATTGCTACATTATCCTGGATCTCACATTTTTTATTTATGGCAGTCCCCTGAAAAACATATGAATGAGGTTTTATTATACTTGTTTCCTTGTACTGTAGTGGGAAGAGGTTCTGAGATTTAGAGGGGGCACTGTTTTCACACCAGACCAATGATCATGCTTGATTTTCAACCCCAGGCTAGACACTAGAACTTAGAGGACAGCACAACATGTTGGCTGTCATCACATCAAATTATCAATAGCTAGATCACTTCAAGCAATCTTTTAACCAAACATTGTCTATTGCTAGATGGCAAGCAAGTGAAACACAGTTTCTCAGTGGCAAATGAACATAATTAATTAATATGCAGGTTAATCAGCAGCGTCCACTTCCACTATAGCTGTTAACATCTTCATAAATTTGGCCTCCGTAGGACAATAAATTAGTGTAGTAAAACATTTTTGGAACTTCTAGGCAGCCCTGTACAAATGCAGTTCTTCTTTATTTCTGTGTCTTTTTCTCAAACACCCAATGCTCGAACCCATGTTAAGGTTCACTTGCAATTGCAAAGGGTATTTACCTGCATAAAGACTTTTCCCAGGACAACGTCTCCCTCATCCTTGAAGATAGTGCTGAAAACGACTGTGACCCTGTCAGGCTTGGCTTCGACGTACCTGGAAGACAACACCGCTACAGATCAAGCATGGAGCATTCGTGACGACAATGCAGACGACACCAACCGATCTGCCAAATTTTACCTCATGTACTAAAATGTGGGTGACCTTTTTAAAATCAAAGTGTGTGTTTTTACCTTCTTGCAAAACATATGCAACCCAATACTTGCACTTTGCAGGAGTCCAGCAAAAGATAAAACAATGACAATGTTTAGTCCCATTCGTCTCTAGTGGAAGGCGGGCAAAGCCATGTACTTCTTTCTTTGTCTCTTCTGCAAGACAGAAGCAGCAAGCAGATCTTCTGCCTTGCAGAAGAGGAATTGCAGGTCTTTGCAGTGCAGATCTGCTTGCTCTTCTGGTTTGCAGACCTTCTGCAAAGCAGGAGACTTGTAACTCTCTTTCTGCAAGAAAAATGCAGACCCTCTGCAAGGCAAATTGCCTCCTGCCTTGCAGAACATCGGTGTTAAATGTCAGCCTTCGAGAGTACCTTCGACTGCTTGAGCAGGGCCCAAATGAAGGGCTGAGAAACTGACATCTCACCATGCCGCCTGATGAGCGGGCTAAAAGAAGAAAAGTCCCTCACATGGTCTCGTCATCCCTGTAGTGGATCACAGCCCGCTTGTCCCCAACCTCTCCGCGCTCTTGGAAGTCGAAGTACTTCTCAAAGACGGATGCGAAGCAGTTCCTCTTGAGGTGGCTCGCCTTGCGGATGATATCGTCCGCGTTGTCAGGGATGTCCTCCAGGTCAAAGAGCAGCGACACATTGTAGCCTGCGAGAGGTCACCACATAAAAGAAAATGAAATGAAGTGGTTTTGAATGCAAAGATCCCTCATAGGCATACAACCTCGGTTGTCTGCAGGAAAGATAATCCTCTAAACGCTCCCCTCTCCTAAGCTGCGAGGGAAGCCAAGTTGGGACAAGGTAAAAAGTGGAGAGGATGTAGGAAAGAAGAAGGCAGGCAAAAGTGGAAAGCACAAGTGTATGTCAACCATTAAAGGGCCAAATGATAGGCAAAAACTGAATGTTTTCATAGGCTAATTAGAATGATAATGGTAGCAAAGTTTTGAAAACAATCCAATACTTATGTTGTAAAAGCCAACTGAAGTTTAACCCCACCCACTGCTGAGAATGACGATTTCTGAGAATTGCCGCTTACGAGAGTAACACTGCAGGCATTCCATGGCCTTATGAGAAACATTGCAGGCAATCATTCAAATGATTGAAGTGAGCCAGAGAGATGCATCTGTAGTGCCTTGATTACTTTTGGTGTCAATTGATCAATAATTCCTGTAGCCAATAGCAGGCCTGCAAATTCTTATTCTCAAGACTCCAGAATTGCCATTCTCAATGGTGCAATAATGGAGTACAATATTAGTTTGCTCTCATAAAGCAAATATTTAGTCATCTTGAAAACTGTTCATGCCATTATTTTTTTCTATAAAGATTTTATAGAGCTACTAAAAAGGGGTTAGGTATATTTTTTTCCCATCAGTGGTCTTTTAATAAAACCCATGCATGGCCAGCTGCAATTTTCAGAATCAAGTCATCTGCACAAACTGCGAGTAATTGAGTGTCACAGCACCAGGTAATCTGAGCCTACAGTTTTTCCATGCAGTATGCCAAGCAGTGTAACACTGACTGTATCTGATCCACATTAAGTATTTTTCCTGGCTGCCCACACATGACCTAACAGTTGTTTCATCATGATAGCAGATACTAGAGAACAATTTGTTTGGATAACATTTTGCTCTTGGTTGGAGGAAGCGGCAGCCGAGTAATGCTCAAGCAGGTCTTTAAAGACCAGGCTATGGGGAAACACATGTCTGCATGTAATTTGCACACTTCGAGGAAGAAAAAAAAATTGGACCAGGAGTGCTTACAAGTACTGACACTGTCACACACAGCCCCAGCTACACTTGGGAATATTCAAAACCTCACTTAAAAGCCGACAAGCCGCCAGAAAAGAAGAAACTCTCCCTCAATTCCTCCTTTCTATTTGAGAAAGCGGGGATACCCTCCCTCCTCCTTTCGACAGGGAGCAGCTAAGAGGCCCGCACCAGTAGGGGAGAGGAGGAGAGCAGAGTGCAAGAGGGAGTGGAGAAAAGGACGCTGGGAACTGGTTTTCTTCTCGGCAGCAGACAATTTTGTAGGTCGGGCTTTAAGCACCCCTTGCAAAAGGTTTCTTCCACCCACTTGACAGAGCATTCTCTCCAACGCTACATAACGGTGGAAAGAATGCTAACACGAAGTGTTGGATTTTTTATGTCCTCTACCAGAAGCCAAGATGGGGCACCAATTAGACACGAGTGCTGTATCAGTGTTTGGATGGAACTCGTGTTCTTAAGGTGCAGTCACACTTACAAGTAGCAACTTTCGCACAACCGCTCTTTGTTACACAAGCGACCAGTTCGGGGCAGTCACTTCCAGGAGACTTTCGCGACCGGTCGCCGAGCCGCCCGGCGGCTGATCCAATCACTAGCGCCTCAAAAGTGGCGCCTCTTGTCCGTTTACATCCAGTACAAACTTCCGAGAGAGAAGCAACCAACATGCCCGTCAAACACCTCGCACCTCTGTTCACGGTAACAGCCATGGATACGAAGCCAAGGCTCTGTGGCGGCTCCGGTTCAGCACTATAAAAGAATACCCACTTCTTTATAAAAGCGGTACCCTAATTTGAATGAACACCAGAAAAAAACTCTACCTGGCAGCAAACCCGAGCCACTTTTGAGTCGACAGGTACGTACTGCAGCGCAGTAGCTTGAGCGAGTGCACGCCGCTATGGTGATCGCGCTTCATGGTGCGGAATCAGGCGAACATAGTCTTTGGTGCATGCAGCCGTCTTTAGTTTGGACGGTCGCGGTTCAGACTGGACTGGGTTGGACTGATTTTGTGAGGCCGCGAAGTGGTTCCCGCCGTGCTCTTTCACTTTGTTCACTCGCTCGTCAAGTCCATTTTTCCTCTTACGTAAGAGGAAAAAGGTCTCACAAGCTTTCAATGACGCGCCGTGGAAGCAGGAGAGGAGGGGATCGAGTATCCGTGGCACAGCTTACGCAACAATGTAAAACTGAGGCGCAGCGATGACACCATCTGCACGGAACCGCCAACACCCGAGAAGAAAGATTGGCTCTTCGAAAACAACAGTGTGCGGGCCGTAGGCGGCGATCGAGAGAAGTTGCGGCAGCTGCATCCGTAACTGCGGAAGCTCAGGAGGACAGACTGGCTCTCCACTGAAGACAACAGTATGCGACCCATTACGACGTTGGAATCCTCTCTTCGCTCAGCCGAAACCCCTGCGCTAAATGCGGAAGCGTTTTGTGGAGACAGCAGCGATTTAGGCATGTATTTTTTTTCATACGGCAACGCATGTGTAGCTGCAAGACAACGAAAACGGGAAAGCGGCGAACCACAAACCCAAGTTGCAGCAGGAAGGACGGAATCGACAACAGCGCCTGACAGCTTTCGAGAAGTGACTTGCCGATCGCCTGCAGTGTGAACGTCGGTGGTCGCTTGTCGCGTGTCACTAAACGGCTCGACTGCTGCTGCTCGCAAATGTGAACGCACCTTTACTGAATGAACATGAGTTCAAGCCGGATGCTGATGCAGCACTTCCGTCTAGTCTGCAACCCATGGAGACCTCCGATGGAGCAGAAAATCCAGCACTACTGCCTCCTAGTTATGTAGTAGGTGTTGAGCAAACTACTAACTATACTCCATCTCACTAAAAAAGCGCAGTACAGCCAAAGCTACAGAGAAGAGGGTGTAACCCGACCTGTTCAAAACGAGGGAAAAAGGAAGGGGGAATCCCAGCCCCTTTCTCCCGTTCCTCCTTTCCCTCCTCTGGAACAGGTTGGCATATGCTCCCTCCATTGCAGCTTTGGCTGTACTGCAGCGGTTTTACTGAGACGGAGTAAAGGCCTTGGATTATGTGCCATTTGCACCTGTAAACCTTCTCCACTTAACTGTCACGTTTACTGATACCATTGTCACACTCCCAGCTTCTCATAAACACACCGACACACAAAAATATTTTTGAAGTTTTTTGCCACGCTTCTAATACTGTGTCGGGACACTACAAAATCAATATATTGCTGCAGAGTCACATACCTTTTAATAATAAAAAAAAAAGCTCAACTACTCCGAAACTGAAACATGAGCACAGAGACTCATGGCCGACTAGCTGACCGAGGAGGAGGGGAAATGTAGAGGAGAGAGTTGCCAGAAGTCACGTGGCTGTCGTTCCCTACCCAACCGCAATTTTTGTTTCCTCCACTCCTACACTTTTCTGGCGCATGAAGCAGACAATGACATTGCGAGCACCGTTGTCGTGCGATTGCTTCGCACTTAGTATATCCGTTCCGATTGTCATTCTGCGCTTGGAAGATTGATTGGCCGGTACCGCAAACCACAGTTCTGAAGCAGCGATCGTACGTCCGTCGCAACGTTGGTCCGTCGTGCGCCGCCATCGCGCTCATCCAGCCCGTGATACGTCGCCATATTGAGAATGACGTAGTACTGTAGAGTTAGGTTATAATGAAGTCCCAACGGGAATTAAAATCACTTCGCTATATCCACTTCTTCTTTATATCTGGACTCGTAAAAGTAACACGCAAAAAAGAAAGAAAAGATAATGCAGGCCGTCAGAGGCACATGTTTATTGTGCCTGCAGAAAGCGGTTGAGGCTTCCCTGCATGCGTCTCTGCTAGGTTGGAGCCGCTTCTCCCCAACCGCGAGAAGCTCCGATCGAGAAAAGATTCTGCGAGCTATGAACGGACGGCGTTGACAGCTGCGACGGCCGCCACGGAGGATCCAGCGGTGGACGGCGATCTTTACATTTATGTGCACTTCGTCGAGGATGGCACACTTCAAGGAGATTGCTTTCGTCTTCTTCGTCGAGGTGCCGGCGGTGCCGGGACTCTTTATCCTTGAGTGCAATGATTTGCCGAGCAACCACACCGACCAGCAACGCCGACACCGAACACGAGGCAAAAAAGAAGCGCGTATGGCCCCGAGTGTTGAGTTCGCGCTCAAGCTCGTCTTTTGTCGGTATAGAGAGCCTAGATTTATGAGACGGGGCAACTGCTCGATCAGAGTCACGTGGTTTGTGAGCCGCGTTTGCAAAATGAGTTGCAGCGTGCAAGGAGTCAAAACTCAAAAGCGTTCATCTTCTGCAAACATGTCCGCCTCTCCGCTCAGTTTCCTTGCCACACTGGCCACGTGACAACCAAATGCAGGCATACCTGCGCCAATCTGCCCAGGAGGCGTCTGCCATTAAATTGCAAATGCTCTCAATGGTTGGAGTTGCTCCCCCTTAAATCTAGGCACTCTCCGTCACCTCCCCAATACATTGCCCCGACGGCTTCTCCGCGTGCGTTGCGGAAAAGCCGCTTCCCAAATAAGAAGAGGGGAGCAGACGATGATGCAGAGGCTGCCGGCGGCGGCATTTGCAGCATCGCCTGCGGGCCGTTCTGGGTGGCTGCTCGGCCGCGACAGCTAACTGCCGCGGTCTGAGAGTTTGTAATCTTTCCGAATTTTATTATATTTTTAAATTATCACAAAATTTCTCTCGCATCCCCGGGAGCCACTCAATTTTCTTCGCTAAAATCACAGAAATGCATTGAAAAAGTGCAAATGGGAATGGGAAATCGTGATCACTTCACTGTAGCCGCTATTTCGTTACAACCTGTCTCTACAGTATATGTACTTTCCAGTGATGTGTGCAACTTTTTATTTTTTTCAATCAATGCATTTGCACTTCCTTGGAAGCCACAAAGATGGGTTTCATATATGGTTTTATTTTTAACGCTGAATGTGTGCCTCGCGCGACTTACGACTTTTAATATATTTGGTATGATAATGTTAACGGCACTTGACCATGAAAAAAAGTGAGCGCGCCTTACTTTGGCCAATTCTCAACCAACAATATCAGACAAAAAAATGTTTTTGAGCTGCAAATTGTGTTTTGAGTAGTTGGGCTCTCGTTAGTCATGTTCAGATAAAATCCTCCGAAAGCATGAATACTGTCGGTGTCCCCTTAGAATAGATTACTGAGTCGGACTGTGGAGTATACGTCTAGTAATATGAATCGTGGAAAATTTGTGTGCAGTGGTGCCAAAAAGGCTGCATGATATCATTTAGTTTTGCCATCCGTCTATGATGGCACCAGCAAAAATCACTCGTAAAATGTTTAGAAGCCTCGTTGTTCAGTAAATGCTGAGTGACTTGACCCCAACCAGGCCAACTATTCTTGTGAAAATCCTTCTGCATAAGCACGAGTCATTCGTCCGCCATCACCAGACGTCCCTGACACAAAGGCAACAAACCGTGCAATAATACCAAGACTGACTCACCAGGTTCAGGTGTGGTCAGCAAGGCACCATATTCTCTTTTTAATAGCTGAAAAATAGTAAAACAAAACAAAAAAAGATTAATATAAGACCAACCTAGGAAACTTTTTATGTCAATCATACAAGAATTAGAAGAACCCAATATAGGTGAACAACCACTGTTTTCGCTACGACATGAGTTTTCCCTGAAAGAGGTCCAAACACAACTGATTGCCGCATTCAGTTGTACTTGGACCTCTTTCGGGGAAAGGGCATGTTTGATTACTGCACTTCATTACAATGAAATGTTGACAATAGAAAAACATGTAATGTAGATAAAGTACAAAATTACTTAACACTATGAACAAAAATCAGCAGAACCCATCCTTTGGGAATGATTATCTACGTTAATGCGAATAGCATCAAACGGTGCGGAGTTATGCGCTGTCAGTCAGGTGGCCGGCACACTCTAGATACGCCAGCCCACTCTTGAGGCGATTCTAAATTTGTTGACACTTTCACAGCCCTGCGCACGATCTCCGCAGCCCAGCACGTGCGTTTGTGTCACTTAGGAAGGCGAGAAAAGCACGCGCCATACGCACAAACACTCAAAATGGTACCGACCAGACTTTCTGGCGTCTCAGCTAGTCTCAACCAACGGTACTCTAAACGGTTGTTTATATCTTTACCATAGGACGCGCTTTACAGCGCTGTCACAGCTACCGGTGGCGCGCGTTGCCCATGCACGAGGGCTCATTCCCGCTCCCGTGAGGGTGAGCACGGCCGCTACATCACCCTCTCCCGAGCGCGGGAGAGGGTGAGCTAGGGGCCGTGCTAAGCCTCACGAGAGCGGAATGAGCCCTCGTGCATGGAACGCGCGCGATGGTAAAGATATAAACAGGTGCTTAGAGTGCGTTGAATGATTGCCTTCATAGCTCTGTGGTTAGCGCGTCTGCCTGCTGATCAAAGGGTCAACGGTTCGAATCCCCGCCGGCGCCGGTCTTTTTTATTTATTTATCGACCCGCGGCGTAAGAGGTTAGATAGCCAGATAGATAGATAGATAGATAGATAGATAGATACATAGACGAAAAGTCGTGATAGTATCAAAAGAATGCTATTCGCATTAAAACTTGGTAAGATAGAACTGAAAATCTTTTGCAGACCAGTTACTACCATAAGCTACTACATGGATAGTTCATGTTGCATATTTAACCCCTGAATTCAGTATTTTTTAACATAGAAAAGGGACATCCTATAAGGAAAGAATAACACAATTAGGGACATAGAGTAGCATGGGAGAGACGTCGTCAGTGTCACATGACCACGTGGCTCGGCCCACACGACGTCTGACTCATGCTGCATCACGCCATCCGATGTGATGCAGCAGGAGCCAACAAGATTACTATAAACATGGTCCAAATGACGTCAATGACACTAGAACATATCCGATGTGCAAGAATTTTGTCAGGGATGACCAAACTAGGCTGCAGATTTTGTTTAAAAAGTCAATAAAACTCCCCAAGCAGCTTGCCTTCGTTTTTACATTTTTTGCTGTTGCACAAGGAAAGAGAATATGCTCTTCTCAAAAGTGGCTTCATCAAGCCTGTCTGGGGATAAACTTGGCAAACTAATGTCACAGATTCTTTACACCTGTGGGACTGCATGTCTATACGAGCGTAGAGTAGGCAGCGAGAACCGACTTCCAGAAATTCACGGTGTTGGGTGAAGTACTTCTAAAAAAGTACTTGAAGTAAATCAGAGCTCAAGTACTTCAAGTAAAGTTGTAAGTACACCAGGCACAATGTACTTGAAATAAAGTACTATAAATACAATGTGCTTCTAAAGCACAAGTACTTTCCTTCAAAGTATAATCCTTCATGATGCCCTTTCATTGCCCTATACCATGATATCCCGAGAGATAACCCACCTAAAATTGAAAGCGAATCGGGTGAAAATAAGGAGTAAACTAACTTTCAACGTGTAAGGCCCCTGTATACTGAAAGGTAGCGCAAACCATTGTCTGAAACGGGAAAGAGAAATTTCTCCTCGCCGATGCCCTTTCCCTCTCAAAAGTTCTCTTTCCCCTCGCTTCAATTGGATCTGGCGCGACACGTGACCGTTTTCTTCCCATGATCCCGCGCGATTCCGTCGTCTGCTCGAAACCAACGCCATCACTGGGCCAGGCGTAGCGGCGGCTCCGTTGTTCGCGGCCCGGCAGTAGGTTTTTTTATATTTTACCACAACCTCGGCGGCAACGCGATGCCATCATGCTGCGCTATAGATTGCACAAACAGCATTGCGAAAGGGAAGAACCTTTTTTGTCGTCCCGACGGGAAAGGAAAATCTTCAACGGCGAAGACAATGGCTCCAACGGATCGGTCGAAAAAGTTTCGAGTGCCTCCGAGGGAGACTTTGCGAGGTAAGTCACTGTCAAACTCTGAATCGTATTACCTGTCTCTTTCGGTCTCGCCGATGAAGATCGCGTAGGTATACGATCATGAGACGAGACAAACACGGAACTATATTACCGGTACGAAGGACTTAGACACGTCTTTTCGCGCGTATTTGATCATAGAAACAGACTCGCTCACTCTTAGCTCGCTTGCATTGAGTCGGCCGAGTTGAGAACGATGCGTGAGAGACTAGGGTGCCACTAAAATAAAAAGGATTGTAGTGTTACCGCGTGCATCTTGCGTCAGTAAAAGGAGAGTCACCAACAATCGAGCACCTCGCGATTTTGTTTGTGCAACATATTTCCGCGATCGGTACTTCACAAATGGCAACTAAAGATATGCGATGCTGCATTTATTTTTCAGGATCACTTCACGAACGATCAGTTTGTACCAGTGATCTTGGCAAAGACTGGTTTCAAGAAACTCAAGCCATATGCAGATCCTTCCATTTTTTCACACCGACCTCTTCCGAATGTGCAATATTTTCCCTTGTAGCAATAAATATTTTCTTGTCTTCATCTTTGTATGTGATTTGTCTTTTGTGATTATTAAAACAGCAATTATTGACAATAAAAAAATTGCTCTTGTATTTAAAAGGCTTTGCTGAAGGATCCCTCTGTCTTCGTTTTGTAACTCACGCAGTAAGGTACGCCCGCGGGTGTGGGGCAAAGCTTATGCGCTTTGAGAGTGAACTCAAGGGTGTACCTTGCGCGTGAGAACGTCAAAACACTAATACATGTGATAAATGAGAAACGTGCTGGCAAGGCAACCGAGCACACGCTATTTTTCATTTTAACGGAGGGGATACAAGTGAGTGTATTTGATTATTTGACGGGTAGTTTTATGCACGAGGCGTGTATACAGCAGACGTCGCATATTCCTCCGCGCGCATGTGCACAGTTGCAAGTAGTATTTGACGCTTATAAAATGTGTATAAAGTAAACCAAGCTGCTGAACTGACAAAACGATCGGTGATGCTAAAAATTACCGAAAAGTCCTGTTTTACACGATACATAGTGGTGTCATTTATTTGCTTAACTCCAGCGATGCCGATTCTTCAAAAGCACTTCGTTCAAGATACTAAACCGTTTTAGTAGAGCGTACGTTAAATCGCGAGCCTTGCGGGCGTGTGCCCAATTCATGCTCAAAGCAACGGCACGAGCTCCCGCTAGCAGCGCAGTCCTTGCCCACGAAACTCTATTTAGACGCAGGGAGAGGTGCATTCTATTGTGTGCCTGCTCGCAGCTTTTGCTGCAATAAACGGGTAAACGAAATATAATTTCGCAGTGCATGCCGATGTTCCAAAAAACTAAACTGCTTTTTTTTTTATTAATCATTTGCGTTTAGCGGAATTGGAGAAAGCTTGTCTTCACGCCCGAGCGATTCCAACTCTGCTCGGGCTATTATATTTGCCGATAGAGACGTCTTCCCGAACTTTATAACTCCAATAAAGGTGCACAAACGCTAGTTTCTTCATGTTAGAAAACAAAACTCTCTTTATATTAGAAAAAAAAATCTAGTCCGCCGTATCCAATAACATGAACGGCCAGGCACCCGGTTGTGCCCGGCACACAGGCGCGCGCCGTCGCGCGCGTTGCGGGCCCAGCTCAGACATGGCGGCGGGGGGCGTGGCGCGGACATAGGGCGAGGAGGATTGCCGTCGATGGAAAGGAGGAAAACGAGGGGAGAGGAGGAATTGCGCTACCTTTCCGTATACAGGGGCCTTATCAACGTGCAATACAAAAAAAAAGTTGAAAAAAAAAAATGCTAGTTTTAGATTTTATGATCTGCAAAACTTGTGACTACAGGGAGAGTCAATGAACCAAAGACAACTGTCCTTCCCAGCCAGCAAGGTGTGCTTATCCGTCGCCGTGGCTAAGTAACACCATTTCTGCTGCTGCGCCAGAAAACACCAAATTCATTCATTCACCATTTCTGCCGAGGTCAATTGGCCAGGGCCCTGCAATTGCTAGAAGCAAGATACCCAGGCAAAAGTCAGTCCACTTCCAGCTGGATTATGGAACTGGAAATGAGGCAGTCCAGCTGGATTCCAGCCGGGTCCAGTTGGATTCCAGCTGGCTCCAGCTGGAATCCAGCTGGGTCCAGCTGGAATCCAGCTGGACTGCCTCATTTCCAGTTCCATAATCCAGCTGGAAGTGGACTGATTTTCGCCTGGGTATCTTTTGGTGTTTTTGAAAAAAACAGCAAATCACGCCAAGCATAGAGGTGGGTTATCTTTTGGGGTTAGGGAACCTCTCAGGATATCATGATAGGTTTTTTTTTTAACTGGTATGCTGCCAGTTAAAACGGATGCACCTCCAGGGGTAGTCGGGGGTGCATCAGTTATTTGTGAAAATGGCAGCAAACATTGGGTAAAGTCAAGTGGCCATAGAGTAGTCGTTTTACCCTCACTGACAAACTATTTGACACAATCAACTTATAAGGCATTTATTTGTTGACAGAGCATCATTTTGTAATATAAATTTAGCAAGATCAAGTTTGGGAAACTTACTTTGAACATGGGAGTTGTATGTTCCTTGGAATGTACCAGAAGAAATACTTTAAATAAAGTACAAGTGCACACTCAAAGAGTACGTACTCACTGAATGTACTTCAAGTAAAGTACAAGTTTTCTAAACCTACTTGAAGTAGTACCTTAAAGGCTGACGTACACTCCACACTTTCTATTTTTTCCCACCTCCTCCTTTCCTATAACCTCTCCACTTTTTACCTTGCCCCAACTTGGCTTTTCTCGCAGCTTAGGACAGGGGAATGCTAAGAGGATTATCTTTCCTGTAGAAAACCAAGGCTGTATGTCCACTTTAAGTACTATGTACTTGAAGTAGTTCCCAGCACTGCAAATCCACACATCTATGTCGTCCTTGATTAAAGAAGACGTAAGAGCATTTAGATAACTCTTCTCCTTCTATTACAGCCACTAAAGCAGAAATATGGCAGCTTTCGTGACTGTCACCAGATGGCAGTGACCTCTGAAAAGGGTCTACTGAATGTGTCTCCCCTTAAACAATATGGGATGCAGCGTAAAACTTGAGAGAGATCTCATGTGCCAAGCTCTGTCAGGCAGTTTGGCTAAGCATTAACTAGCAGCCCAGCTACCGTAGAATACCGAGCATCCGCCCATTCCACATCAAGCGCCCATTACCAAATTTGTAAGATCTGAGGAAAATACACACAGTATATTTATATGTAAAATTGATGACCAAACAAGCGCCCATCCCCCATTTTTTTGCGATGATCTCCAAAGTTTGAGTGGGCGCTTGCCCGGTACTTTACGGTAGGTGTTGCAAGTGCCCCCAGGCTACATAAGGAACTGTGACACAAGGCCTACCTCATCCGCTCCGTGTTCCTGGAGGTCCTTGTAGAACTTCAAGGAAATGCTCACCTGCAGTTCAAAATGAAAACACTGCTCTCAGCAATTACAAAGACTTTTTTTTTTTGTGCGTGTCTTTTAGTACATTTTTACCAGTGTATTTCCTGGCACTGAACAGATTGGAAAATATTTCCATGTAACTTATTAGAAATTTCAAGTCATCTATACCATAAAATTCCCTAGCCTTAAACATTACCACTGGTGGTAACATTGAGACCCCCAACCAATTCTTTGAGGCCAGGGAACTCAAACAAAGAAGCCATAGAACACAATCATTTAGAGAATTTGATATGTGTAACCTTAAAGTCAAAGATTTCTTTTGGCCAGACAGAACTTCATAAATATGACAAACTAACTCACCCTTATTTTCGTTTTGTCATTGTTGGGGTTTGAGATGTGGTACAGAACACCATCAAAGTCAGCAATTGTGATCTCCAGGGCCTCGGGTTTATTCCTGAAAAAGCATAAAATAGCAACCCACCTTAAAAAAGTCCCAAGTGGAGTGACTTCTCTTCCTATGTGTTCCAGTACTGTTACTCCACAAACCAATGCAGATTCCAAAAACTTAATGGAAAACTTAATAGACCATTTCTTAAGGCATTGCTTGGTTTTAAGGATATGACCAACCAGTGTGTTGTACTCTGCATCCCTGGAAGGTCTAGTTATATGCAACAATTTGGAATTAACACATTCTGTTCAAGAAATAGTTTGTGACCTGGACAGAAATTTGTTGTCTTTTTTTATGTCTGTAGGGAGAAAGATCACCCAATCTTTTTTCCTTGTTTGTTCAGTTTAGAAAGATTGGTACATTTCTGTTGCTTGGCCAACAAGAATGAAAAGTATTAGTGCAAAATATATTCTAGACAACTTGAGAATACAATAAAACAAGACGATTTCCTGCACTATTTGAAGTCTAATATTCATGGCACCACACACCTCAGAATGGTGTATAACAGCACATACGCACCAAAGACAGCTATATTGTCGACTGTTCCTCCTTGGCGACAAGCAGCAGAAATATAACGCATTACGATTTAAAACCATTTTATAGCTCCACCAGGAAATTCTCATCAACATGCTTCAGTTCAGATCAAAATGCATGCCGCCTGTTCATAACACTATCCTAGCAGCAAAAATTACTGCATGTACAAAGTAGTTGCAATGACACTTATATGTGTGAGCTGCATTTGCAACGTTTGCTCACTTTCGTGGAAAGAAAAATTTTGCCAGTGAAGCAGGATTGGACACCCAGAACAATCTGCACAGTGGCGGCCAACATAAGCTTTCCAGTAGGACACTCGTCCAAACTGGAGCAGCAAAGGGTACAATTCTACCTTGCTGCTTTCAGGCCTGCAGTACGAGCCACATTTAGGTTGCCTTACCTCCACACACCAAAACAGTGTCCTCACCCTTCACGACATGCAATGTTGCAACGAGTCAATGTGCCGCATTTTATGTTTCTCTTAACTTCTCCTCTCCCCCAGTAAAAGAAATGCAACGTAACGGGTCTGGGCGTGTCGATTCTTGCAAAGCACGCTTCAATGAACCCTATTTATGCAAGAGACCCGCAATCTTCTACCTGTACTTGTGGACAAAGAACTGTTAGTTACACGCAGCATCGCGAACGATGAAGTTTCCACTGATCCCGATGACCCCCAGTGTACGAGAACCTTTGCACGAGCAATTCTACACTCTGAATCGCTCGCGTTGAAATAAATTCTCGACGGTTTGTTTGCTTTACCAGCGACTGTACGCCGAACGTGCTCTATCCTTTGAGCAGCACATTCTGTGGCAGCACCACTGGTCCGCGCGGCTTAGGACGACAAAGTCTTCGATACAACGCGGTTAACTAAAGCCTGCTAGCTAGAATATCCGCCGCTGCGGCAAGTGTGGTCTGCTAAGCCACCCAGTTTAGTTGTAACATTTCGGGGACTGGTATTGGACTGCATAGGACTGACTAGCACAGATATAAAAAGAAAAACCAAGTAAAACAAACTAACTCTGACTCTTTCGCTTTCTCGTCGGAAACAAGTTCGATTTGTGCCAAGGATGGTTTGGAGAGTGACTAAATGATGCCATGAATCACACCTTGAGCGTAGTGGGTAGGGCAGGAAATGGGCAAATACACGGCTCTGAAACACAAACCACCCCTTGAACATAGGTTCACGACTGCGCTCCGGGACCGTGTAAGTGGTTTTAGTGGCAATAAGCGGAGATAGACTTGAACCGAATCATCTCACGGTGGGTAGTTCTTTTTTTTTTTTTTTTAAAGAAACCGTTCAACGCAGGCACCGACCGACAATCTCTTATCAGCAATGGACGATCACCGAGGCAGTGGACTACCTTTCGAGGTAGATCGTTAGACCGCTCGGAAAGAATACGAGCACACTCACCCAGCCTGCGCATTCTTGAACTTCAATTTGAGCGTTTCTTCGATTATTCGGTTGTTTATTTCCAATAATATCATTTTAACCGGCAAATAATAAACTTCAGAGAAGAGCCCGAACTACTACACCGGAAGCCCACTGGGCGGACGCGGGTTCGTGTAAATAAAGCCGCGACAGCGTGAGTAGTTTCGTAGAAGCACAAGGTTCCGCGATAAATGTTATACACACAACAGTAATACAAATATTTTGTAAATATTTAATATTATTTAACTACAGTTGACTTAACTTTACTTTATTTTTGTTTTACTGCGGCTTGAATAAAACGGCAGCAGCTGCCTACCCTAATTGACTCTAGCTACTCTGAAATGATAACGCCATCACCGCCTATAATTTGTGACGTCACACATTGTTTTCAGTCGTAAAAGGTTTGCATTCGCCATTCTAAAATTTGAACCGACAAGTTGAGCGAACGCACCCTTTGTATCAGCTTGTTTCCGTTGTTTCCGCGGGCCGTCGTGTGTTGTGTAGAGGTAGGAGAGGTTTGCACAAGGCTAAAAATCTTTTAGAAGAAACAACATATCGAAACCGGCGCACCGCCTTCTTGTTTACCATCAACAGAGGCAGGTACAATTCATCAGAGCCGTCGTTCACACTGTCCAGACCTCGGTAAGTGGTCAATTTGTGTTTGAATAAGTGGGCGTCAGTTAGTTCGTGTTTTCATCTCTTGAGTGGGGTCGGTGATACTGCTGACGTGTAGCTTTTCTCGACTTAACTGGTCATCTTCTATTCTAACAATCGCAGATGTCCGGAAACTGGTAAGCGCAAACAAAAATGGACACGAGAAACGCTTGTCTGGGTCCCCTTTTTCGTGCTCGTCTTTGCTTGCGCTTACAAGTTTTTTGAGCATCGTGCACCGACTAGCCTAGGAAGTCTCGCAAAATCGCAGACGTGTAGAGGTTTTGTATACGCGATTATTGACATCGTCGCCCCGACTTCAAGGGCCTTAAATTTCTATCGTTACAGACGCCAATCATGGAAACCTCGACGCAGGACCTCTACTCCCACATCAAAACGAACTCGTCGCGCGTGCTCATCTACGAGAGGGTAGACCTACAGCGCAAAGCGCTCGATTGCATGCCCGTGTCGGAGCTCTACCTCAAAGCACAGCTCGCATTGACCGACTACTCCGCTCAGAACACAAACCACGACGATAGCCGCCCCGGCCCAAGCCTCCACGACTTTCTCCTCCTCGAGCTGCTTCATTGGTTCAAGAAGTCCTTCTTCCACTGGGTGGACACACTCGACTGCAGCTACTGCCACGCACCTACCAAGATGGCCGGCCGCGCGGAGCCGACGCCAGAGGAACGCCAAGGTGACGCTTCCCGCGTGGAACTGCACGCCTGCTCGCGCTGTCCGAACCAAGAGATTCCCAAGGTACAACCATCCTGGAAAGCTCCTGGAGACCCGGCGAGGCCGCTGCGGCGAATGGGCCAACTGCTTCACCCTCTGCTGCAGAGCGCTGGACTTCGACGCGCGCTACGTGCTCGACTGGACCGACCACGTCTGGACCGAGGTGTTTTCGTACTCGCAGAAGCGCTGGCTCCATTGCGACCCCTGCGAGGCGGTTTGCGACGTGCCGCTCATCTACGAAGCCGGCTGGGGCAAGAAGCTCTCTTACGTCATTGCCTTCTCCAAGGACGAGGTGCAAGACGTCACGTGGAGGTACACGTCCAGGTTTGCAGAGACGCTGAGTCGGAGGACGCTCTACGCCGAGGAGAGCTCATTCGGGTGCTGCTGACAGTCACCAGACAGTTGCAGGCACACATGCCGGAGGGACTCAGGAACAGGATGATGCTGAGGAGAATACTGGAGCTGTCGGAATTTCTGACCCCGCCGAAGGCCACCGACAACGAACATCACGGGAGGACTTCGGGTTCGCTGCAGTGGAGGCTGCAGCGCGGGGAGATGGGAGCTTCCTCGAGCAGTGTTGAGCCCTTTGTGTACAGACTTACAAACTCGAGGTGCAGGAACGTGGTGTTCAGGTACTCTGCGTCGAGGGACGAGTACTTCATACTCGAAGACGGAGTGCAAATGATGCACTTTTCGGGCTGGGCGAAAGGTGCCTTTAGCGCATTCAGGATGTTTCGAAAGGTTGGCAAATTTCTTTCTGCTTTGGGGTGGAATTGGCATCCTGCTGATTGAAAGGACAAGGGTTAAGTATGTGAAAGACAGTTGCACTATTCGGTACTGTTAGCGCAAGCATTACACCTGCACATTTTTACATTTTACTTTCAAAGGGCATTGGCAAGCACCAAACCTTTTTGCCGAGGTTAGTGTCTCTAATGAGCACTTCCCATGACACAAGTAGTTTTGGTGGCTGCCTTTGGATTCTAAGAGCAAAACAGAGAAAATAGGGTGATTGCTTCTTTGCACTATTAGTGTCTCACTGCGAACTTGGCACTCGAATGTTAAAGGAAAAGTTAACCCCAGATACGAATCATGTAAGGGGTAATTTGGAAACTGCTCATTCAAGCTGACTCTGAGGCAGCAAAATAGCAAGTATTGACTTAAAGTCCGACCTTATGGGAAAGTAGGGACCTACTTTTTCCTACTTTTACTCAGGGTAGGAAAATCCTTGCCATCCTTTCATGTCCCTCTCCCACTGCAATTTGTGGAGGGTGGACTCTTTTGTCACTGCATGTTGGGGCGGGATGATAAGATCACAACTTGTCCAGCCCCAAGATGCAGCAACAAAAGCAGTCTCCCATCTGTCAAGATAGCAGTGGGAGAGGGGGAAATGGGAAGGGTGGCAAGGAGTATTTCCTACCCTGGGGAAAACCTTTTGTAGGTTGGGTTTTAAGGCTTAAAAACTTAAAGCCTAGGAAAAGCATGACAATCAACAGACCATGCCACATTATAAAAACACTTGTAGCATTGTTGATGATATAAAAAGGAGCAATGAACACGGTCTGTAGCGTCTACTAATCACAATATTATTTTGGGATAAAAAAAAACAATGTTACTTGCTGTGTACTTAGCAGGGGCACCATAAAATAGAGATGTAAATGCCTAAAAAAAGAAAGACTGTTTATGAGAAGGCAAAATTGTTTGTTTTTAGTAATTTAAAAGGAAGCTTCAGATTTTTCAGGCATATCTTTTCTCCACTGTCTTTGCAATTTTAATCTGGGTTTAGTTTTCTGAAGACAAACTATTGCAGGGCTTTCCTATTGCCACATACCTTACGAGACGTCAGTAGGCGCTATCTGATGCTGTTTGCATAGGTCAAATGCGTCAATAGCTGCCAAGACACATCAGCCAAGCACTCAAAGAATTAAGCACATCAGCAAGCTTCCAGCAAAGAAGCCTTGATTCTTATGTCTGCAAGCAGCATGAAAAGAACAACAGCTTCCAGAAAGTTGATCTCTTTCTGGCATTTAAAATCCAAATTTACGTCCGTACTTAGAATGCGGATAACCTAGTGCATCTGAACTGGGACGTGTCCTGCTACTGTTAATTTCCTCCCATTTAGACAAGTGATCACCCTTGTGTCCTCTGGTATCTCTGAAAGGTAGAGCAGAACTGGAAGATCACATCTGATGTAAAGAGATGTAAAATTTGCAGATATTTAACATTTTTTAGAGGTGTAAGATATTACAATTTTCCTGAAACTTTGCTTTTTTTTTCAGAAATTCACAATATTTCAATTTACTAGAGCTGTAAGATTTTACAATTTTTGAGAAATGTACAATTTCACAATTTTCCAGAGATGTGTAAAACCTTGCAATTTTCCAGATATATAGAAGTTTCAGTAATTTTACATTTTTCAAGCTATGCAAGATTACAGTTTTCTAGTGATGTAATATTTCCTGAAATATAACAATCTTCCGGACAAGCGACAACTGACAGGTCAAGAACGAGCAAGCTTCCTTCCACTTTAGTAGTGCGGCTAAAGGAGCACCTCCTCTCCACCATTCGCTCCGTAAAGTGGGAGGAGCTTACTCGTCTTGACTTGTCACCGACTATACGCATCCACCAACTGGGACATGTCCTGCTAATATTGATTTCCTCCCGACCAGAGAGGTGATAATCCTTGTATCCTTCTCTGGAATCTCTCTGGCAGGAAGAGCAGGACTGGAAGATGACGTACCTGGCGAGGAGGGAAGACGCTGCAGAAGGCTCCATCTCCTGGAAGCTGGATTTCTCCCCTGGGAATGCCGTCAAGAAGCTGGAGGTGAAGTGCGAGAGCACGACCTACGAGGACGGCAAGGTGGAGTGGCACCTGGCGAGCGAGAGCAAAACCATTCTCCTCGACGATGGTATGTTTCCTGGTGAATTGTTTTTGCCTGCTATGTACAAAATCCGAACCAAACTAGACCATCGTGTTTATACCGCATAAGGTCGCACATCTGCCTTCGAGGTGCAGTGATGCTGGTTTACGCCGTAGATGAGAAATTGAGGCAGCGCAGTACGACTGCTAGCCTGGGGTCTCTAACATGCATACGCAGTGGTGATGCGTGACCACGCGCCGGTACAATGCTCATCCGGATCGAACCGGGCAGGGGTGGGGACTAAACCCGGGATGCCCAAGTTCTGCAGCCCGAGCTATAGACCCTTTTTTCTGCTTGCAAACACGAGCCATCTCTGGGCTCCCAAGCGACTCCTGGTCGCTCCGTTTTGGCAGGCCTTCCAAGCCTGTTGATGGGAAAGTTCCTGGGACGACGAAGCTCTGTGGAAATCATGAAGTTGGGGATTTAGCGAGGTCCTCGTGTTGTGCTATTCAACGTATAAGAGGAGATCGGTCCTCTTACAGGTGTAATGAAAAAATCTCGCAACAAATGTCCCGCCAACCGGTCCTTCAGCTAACCACCCGGAGAACCGGGCGTAAAATATTTCACAAATGGTACAAGAAGCGGTGCTATGGTGGGGATTGTTTGTACTCTCATTAAACCGGAAGTTTGCAAGAGACCTAAATTGCCAAAAATGCACCCTTCTAGCGCTTTAAAAAAAAAAAAAAAAAGAGTCTACAGTGACTGATTGGAAGAGAACAGCAGGGAGGTCCTTCAGGGGCCCTAATCTACACGGTGGGACAAACAGACCAGGACATAGCCGCCTGCTGCGGTAGGCCAGCTACGCACCGCTGACCAATCGCAGCAGGCAGCAATGTCTCGGTCCCGCCGTGTAGACTAGGGCCACTGTTGTGCCGCATCCAGTGCAAGCTTTCTGCCTTCGATAACGCTTTGGCGTCTTGCGCGATTGTCAAGCGCGCATGCACAGCCAAAGCACAATGGGAGGTGACAAGCATGTGCCGGAAACCGGGCATCTGAAAGAGATGCCCTGCCGTTCTCATCTTGTCAGTGGCTATGCGGAGTGCGAGTTCGTCTGCTTGTTTTGCAGGGGTTGCGGTGACGTCAGGACGCCGAGCTCTGCTTAGATGAGGGGTAGACCTCAAGGCACCTTGCCTTGAGGTCTGCCCACTATCATGCACTCTAAGCCAATCAGAGCTCGGTGTTCTGAAATCGCAACAACCCCTGCAAAAGAATCAGACGAACTTGCTTTCCTCATAGCCCACGGTTTGATCTTGGAGTACACATTTCTGGGGTACAAGAGAACAGCAGGCTTCAAGTTAAGTTTGTTTGTTTGCATCTAAGTTTCAGTTATCCTCACAGGTATTTGGATAAAACACATTGAGGAGTGTGGGGAAGTTACATACTTTTGCATCCGGGAACCAGTGCTCAAAGGGAACTAAATGCCCGTCCCACCGCGCGGCCGACGGCTGCCAGCAAGGGCGGTCGCCACGCGGGGTTCGCCAACGCCATGCCAACAACGATGATCCCGGTATCCAACATCATTTATTGGGAAACGGGAGTCCCCAACAAGGCACTGTGGTCTAGTAAGCCGTGGACACAGGGTGTCCACAGCGCCCGCTGACCTGAGAGCCAAAGGGGATCACGAGCAAAGTCATTGCCAGTGGGCCAAGCTCACGCCGCTACCCATCGTCGCAGGAGTTTTGGCCAGAGATCTCGGCAGATGGCCGTCCATTGGGAGGAGGGGACGCCAACCGTAAGAGCCAGGGGAAAGGCTAGCGTTGAGTTATCACCGGTCGGGACAAGCTCGCGCGCCGCGACTCGACCTGTCGCTCGGAGTCCAATCCAGGACTCCTCGACCAGTCGAGCGTTCCCTCCTCCGAGTGGACGGCCGTCTGCCAGGAACTCTGGCCCAAACTCCTGTGACAACTGGTAGCGACATGAGCTCGGCCCGTCGGCGATGACTCCGCTCGCGATCCCCATTGGCTTTCGGCTCTCAGGTCAGCGAGCGCTGTGGACACCCTGTGTTTACGGCTTGCTTGACCGCAGTGTCGTGTTTGGGACCCCTGTTTCCTAATGAACGCTGTTGGAAACCGGGATCATCGTTGTTGGCATGGCATTGGCAAACCCGGCGTGGCGACCGCCCTCGCTGGTAGCCGTCGGCCACATGGTGGGACAAGCATTGGGCTCTCTTTGAGCACCGATCCCCACAGGGGACGAAGGGTACAGAACAGGACATCGACGTGATATCTATAATACGGGTTTTAGTTGAGGTAGTTGGTAGTTACTGTTCGCAATCGGCCCAGCTGAGCACGAAAAAACAGAAAACAGATAAAAGAACTGGACAAACATACTGCTGACTAACAACTGACTGACAACTAACTGTTACTTCATCCTCTTCCCAGCCTAGGCATTTTCATCTTCCTCCGACGGCGCATTAAACACAATTCAAAAACTTTTGGCCTACCATTCAACGGGGTATGGCAAACAGCAAATATCGTCGTTCTTTTTCGTGAACCGTAATCGACGAGGCGCTCACACAATCTTCCGTTTCTTCAATGGCCAAGGCCTCCAGCCCTTCATGTGCGACGGAGTTCTTGTTCCTATGAAGGATGGTTATGCTGGTGAGCCCTGCACCATATCCAGAGGTCCAGCAATGAGCTGACTGATGCCCTGCTGATGTACTCTTTAGAGACACTGCGTGCTCTCTTGCTCTTTCATTTATACATCAGCCAGTTGGGCTGATGTAGCTCCTTCGCAAGAGAGGGGATTATGATACACGACCCCGTTTCGCATGGTGCATAGTGTGTTCTATGGGCTGTGTCACATATCTTATGTTGATCACGCCCTTTGTTGACCCTGCAGCACACTAAAAACGTCACATAAACAAAATATATAATTTCTTTTTTTTGTGTCTGTTAGCTTGTTGACAGGCCAATGGTGCTATTTTCCCAAGTGACCTTTTTCAAGAGTCAATCTATCCACCCTGTTCAGAGCCAAACCTGATGCTCTAATGGCACAACGTTACTAGATCAGAGTTAGTTCACAAGCTTCCTAGAACGCCTGACGTCATTTCGTGGCGCATCTGCTCGGTGGTGCTCACTAAGCTATCAGCCCACCCTATGGACAGGAGTGGCAGAACAGGTGGAACGTTGGTTGCACATTGCCTGTGGTGGAAAGTGATTCTGTTGTGGGTTTTATGGTAAACGTAAAGTTTGTGCTAAAAGAGCCATTCATAAACTCTCTCTCCTTTGCCCGTGGAGGCATTGCCGCTGGTGGCGCTAGGGACGCTATAAGGCCATACCGTATCGCGTGCAGGCAGCAGAGAACCGTTTCGAACGTCGCTCTTCCGTGGAGCTTGTCAACTGATAGATCTAGAAACATTGCGTCGCTCTTCCAGTGGAGCTTGTCAACCAATAGATCTAGAAACGTTGCTAATGGCATTACACAGCCTCTGTACACCAGGAAAGGCGAACGTCTTTGAAAGCATAGTGCCAAAAGAGGGGCATTTATTCTAACTTGGTCCTTATTGTCGCCTAAGATTTACGAAGTCAAGGGTGCTTGATTTGGGTGATTTTGGTCTCCTGTCACTGGCACCGCCATTAGAGCAAAAAATATTAGAGCTTTTGAGACTGAAATTTCGGGATAATGAGTGATTTCACATTAAAAACCACTATTCAAAGGCACTACGTCATTTGCTTTGCGAAAAATGAAATATATATATATATATTAGTTAAATCTTGCTTTAAACATGAGCAGAAATCGGAACCGAAGCTTCGGCTCCGTCCAGCAACATTGGCCTCGGACTGCCAGAGGCATGGCTATCACGTGGTACGAGATGTCACGTGATCCTCTATGCAATGACAGGAGGGATTAGGGCGGGCGTGTGCCAGGCACAAGTGTCGTCTGCACCGCACTCTTCACCAGGTTTTGGTGTCTACGACATCCGACGTCTGCACAACTGCCGCATCAGTCTGCGCACATAGTGTGAACGAAACTCTAAGAGACAATATAATCACAAACAGTGAGATAACAACGGTGGTTCTGATGCGAGAAACGGCGGTAATGGCCAGACGGCTGCCAAGAAGCACGCTGAACAGGTGCATTACGCTGAGCGCCGAGAGGAAACGTTGCTGACATCACCCGTCACGCTTCTTTGGAGAAGTAAAAACAAACGCAAAGGGGAAGTGGTGATGACGCTTAGGTCAATGTTGACTACGCTAACGCCGTAGCCTTG
This sequence comes from Ixodes ricinus, assembly GCA_037355805.1. Lineage (NCBI taxonomy): Eukaryota > Metazoa > Arthropoda > Arachnida > Ixodida > Ixodidae > Ixodes > Ixodes ricinus. The sequence goes on along the minus strand of JAZHYW010040607.1, from coordinate 61,810 downwards.
ACCGCGCTGTTGGTTTCGCCTTAATTCGTCCGACAAAGTCAGCCGATTTTGGCAACTTGGCGCGTTCCAAAGTTTGCCCAATTGTTTAAGAGACATTTAGAAAGAGCTAGGTCGTAATATTTGACGTGTGACTTTGCTAGGTGATACGGAAGAGGGCTGCATCGTATTTCAAAAACAAAAATGAAGTCGAGTTGCCCTTCAACTGGGGACTTCAATGATCATAAAATGTTGGAAAAATGGGAACTGTTTTTTGTCCCCATTTTACCAATATTTTTTGGTATCATACGCTTTTTTCCGTGCAATAAAAAGACTAAGTGTTTGAAGAAACGCTCCCAAAGACCAACTGAAGAGCGGCGCATCTGTGGATGTGCGCCCTCCATGCTGTGGCCAACATTGTTATACGTCTAAAGGTGCGCTCCCCTGTTAATGGGTTAGGAAGAGCCTATTCAGTTTAATCAAATAAAGGGTTTATACACTTTGTTGGTACCATAACTTGGCTGATGATGAGGATAGTATAAGGTATGTCTGTTTAGATCATGCTCATTGCCTTTTCCTTTCCAGGAAAGAAGACTCATACTGTGACATGCCTGAAAGGGGCCCAGGCACTCTGCCTCAAGGCACGGGTCAGCGGTGGACGAGGTTCCAACGCCTGGCAGCATGCACAGCTGTTTAGACAGCCATTGGATGGCCAGCAGTTTGCCTTGGAGTTGGCTGTCACGCTCACAAATGAACACTTGCACTTAGAAGAGTGAACTCTTATTAGGATGTGACGAATTTCTGGATGACATTTATCAAGGAACTTTAGAGGGTCTTAAGGTATGATCCTCAGAGGTGGCAGTATGTCTGAGTTCTCATAGCATGCAGCGTCAGTGGTGGCCAGAAATATTTAAGGCATTGGCCATTATTTCTTTTTTTTTTTTTCATACTACTATCTTCTTATTAATCTCAAGAACTATCCGAAGCATCTTACATAACCAAAAACTTTTGGATAGATGGCGTCATAGCTAATTAAGATGTATTGCTCAAAGCAAGCTATGCTTTTTTATGCACTCAATATTTCGTGAAGGTGATGACAATGGAACTTATCGTAAGAAAACGAATATGAGGGGATTCCAAAGCAAGCCTGTGCCTTTTCACAGCAGAATTGAACCCCTTGGTGCTGTAAAAAGCCACATTTGTCCATGTTCCATTCAGCGGCTTAAAGGCCGACGACCAGACACGAGATTCTGCAAGGCAGAAGATCCTCCTCACCCTGGAGGAGGAGGAAACAGGCAACGTGGGACAGGGTAGAAGGGGGAGAGGAGGAAGCGGAGGAAAAGTGGAAAGCCCGATCTGGTCATCGGTCTTTAAGAAAGCTGTGAATGCGAGCTGATAAGTCTAGAAGAATGGACCAATGTGCCTGCGCTCGCTCGTCCAATAACAGTTGCTGCGAAAGCGACATGCCGGTGGTTGCAACTTATGGAGAAACTCCAAAGTGCCTACGTGCAGGAATGAACCAAGCTTGTCTATGACACTAAAAGTGTTACTCTGCCCTTAGAATTTGATGTTCTAGTAAGGATACTGATATAATGATTTATAGAAGTCCCCTACCTTTTGACCTTTTGGGTACATGAGTCAAACTCGTGGTAGAATTTTACGTAGTATTTTTCTTGGATTGCACGAAGTGGCATGTCTAAAACTAAGGGGTCAACCAGTGACACAGATTATTCTTATTCATTCGTAGTATTTTTAAGCACTTCCTTTCCTTTGTCATGTTTTTATTACATTTAGAGTTGACACACTCTAACAGTTCGCACTTTCATTGACGAGCACAGATGCATATTCTTTTGCTGAGACAAATTGCCCTCCAAGGCCAATCCTGTCCTGCTCATGTGCATGATTTGGTTTCAACCAGTGCGTCTAGATTGGTCCAGTACCGCTTTTTTTAAGTCTTTCATTAACTTTTATGCACATATGCCAGTTTCTGTGAATATTTGGAGGTAACTCATGTGTAAACGGGGCAGTTATAGTATTGGACTACTGCAGCATTCAGGTTATTGTACAGACAATTTTGTATTTCTAAGCTGTACTTTCCCTTTGTTTTGTACATATTTATTTACTCTTTTTTTCTTTTTCACATCGGGCTTTCACAAATTTTTTACATTAGAGTAATACGCAATCACCTAAAGCCTTGTGCATGACAGACATGATAAGTTCTTCTGAGGTCTTGAAATCTTAGCACCCGAATGGGCTTTAAAACACTTCTAAAAAAAAATTAAAAATTAGATGTTTTTAAATTTAAAAAAAATTAGGGCCTTGAAAAAGTGGAAATTTACAGAATGATAAATTATTGTACTGTGCTCGGAATATAATCCGTTTCCAGTTGCAAACATGTTGCTGTTGGCCGTCATCCACTGACATGCAGCTTTCTGAATATTCAGGACATGTTGAGCAGCATACAAATTTGTGCCAGAAGTGGCGGCATATTGCCAATTCATTTTGATGTGAACTCTATGATGGAAGCTTGGAAGTCTGCATACTCTGTATTTGGGATGGGATGAGCCAAATAGGATTTTGGGATGAGCCAAATAGCAGATGCTTAGTAGAAAACATTCTGCTGATGTTTTCCACAAATACTGCAATACCTTGTTGAATAAAGGGGGCACTTGGTGATAACCTCGCAAACCTTCTGTATCGGAGTTTGCCATCAAAAGGCTTCCAATAGAAGGGGTGCATGCTTCTGAAGTAATGAAATCTGTAAAATACACATGTGTTTTTCGGTGCTTTTCCGGTGTTTTTTCGGTGCTCAAGATATACGCATGCACGTGCTGCTGTACCTTTGACTGCACTGCCATGGAAGTTTTCGAGTAGCATATCCAGACATTTGTATCTGTTCGTTCCTTCCAAGATTATTTTATGGAACTTAACACAACTAAATGCTACACCTGAATGTTGTAATAAAGTGCAGAAATTGCCTGTGGAAGCTAGGTTTTTCCTCATTCAAAAATTCAAAATGCTGAACCAGGAGGGTAGACATTCCTTTGGCACTCCCCTGTCATCTTCTTTCCTGTATTAGAACTATGCCTTAGAAGATATTTTTACTTGATTAAAAGGCAACTCCGATCGAAAACTAAACCAAAATAAATGACTGGTATCGCTTTAATTGTACGAAATATGATCTCAGCCGAAATATTACGTCAAAGTGAAGCCACATACTCCATCAAAACCGATTTTAAAGATACGACCAGCTGCTTTTTAGTGGGCGGCAAGCGGGTTAGCTTTTAGTCGAACACCGGTTGAGCACCCTTGTGACATCACGTCGCGGTGGAGCTGCAGTTGATAGGTTGTACCGCGTACCGCAGCACCGGGTTGACGTCGCGTCGCGTCGCAGCCGCACGACTGATGAGCAGTATTCCCGTCCCTCTAGCAGATGGTTTCAGTTTCGCCGTAGATGCCTGAAACCAAACTTTGAGCCGTGATATTTAAAAAGCTATACACAGTATCAAAAAAAGTAATACCTTGTAATTCAGGGACACTGCTTTAGCTGAAAAGTCATAATCCAAAACTAAAAATTACACCATCTTCCCGAGGGGAACCATGGGGTGATGCGGAGCATCGCGGATCGTAATTAATTTATTCCCTTCTTGACTGATTTCTTTTGGCCGGCCGGATTTGGGCTGCGGCGGACGCGAGCGGCCGAGAAACGCTAGCAGACGACAGCCGGAGAGTTGCGGGGAAAGCCCACCCCACTAGAAAGCCCTGGCGTGGCGCTGCGACCCGCGCGCCCACAACTATCCTCCTTTCACTCCTCCGAGGGAACGCGTGCGCATGCGCGCGCGGTGTGAGTAGGAGCGAACGCACGCGAAGTGCACGCAGCTGGTAGAGAGATAGAGCGGAGAGAGTAACGCGCAGCTGTTGGAGAGAGGGAAGGAGGAGAGTTGCGCATGCGTAGTGTGAGTGCGGACTACGACGCCGCGGGACATAGACCCGAGCAAGAGATGCTCCGCATCTAAAAATATTGACCGGAGTCGCCCTTTAAGGAACTGAGTCAGTTACAAAATGTTGAAACAAGAAAATATTGTAAGGAAAAAAGAAAGGTATCCAGTGGGCCTTCTGAGGCACTCTGGCATCCGAGTGCAATTCCTGCAAGATTTAAACAAATGAGATAGCTTGTGACAAGTCAATGGCACTTTGCAGTGTGGTAAAAATCTAGCAGAGTAAAAACTGTGTTGGTACTACTCTTTGAAAGTTAGCTTGCATTCTATATCCTCTTTCTCAAATAAGGCAGACAAACACTACTTGAGCCTCTGAACTGTTGAATTTATGCAAAGCACTGGTGCATACGGGAACACAGGAAAAGGGCACCAATGCGGGCACAAATACAAATGTATGCACGTCGACAAAAAATTTTAGAAGTCTGCTTAGTATAACAAGCTCGGCACTTGTCCAGTTTAGTGATCAGGACTCAACATATTTGGCTGTTTCTGTCGAGATCTGACTAGGGCTAGAGTGGTTTGGCTGATGGTCAGATTTAAATTATGGGACTTGCTAGATTCCAAGCCTTAAGGCCCGTTCACACACTTGCAACCTCGTAGAACCGAGTGCCTTGGAACCTCTTAATATCTCTTGCGACGGAAGGACACACTGGCGCCATCTGTTGGGTAGCAGTGTAAACTTGGCAGTCTGGGATATTTTCTATTTCTCTCGCGCATCCTTCTTTCTTTTTTGGCTCAAAAACTTTTGTCTGCGTTATAAATGAGCCTTTCTCATAGGTATTACGCACATTTGACCTCGGAAATCCCACAAAACTTTGCTCTTGTGAAAGGCAGTTCCAGAGTCACCACATAGATGGCGCCAATGTGTTCTCTCGTCCTAAGAAATTTTAAGAGGTTTCAATAGGTTTTGTCTCTCTTGGTCGTACTCAGTTACATGTGTCTGAAGGGCCTTTACACTTTTGCAAATGCCACTAAACTGCAGGCATTGGGCACAGCTACAACATAAAGTGTGGCCAGTCTTGGCTTTTCGTGCTAAGCTCCATGGAGGCTTTTGATTTTATTAACCCTTTAAATGCCAGGTTTTTTTTGTTTGTTTTTTTTTCCCACATGCCGGATGCAGATTATGGTCTCAGTAACACTATAGCATGCTCCCTGAAGAATGTTATTTTATAAACGATGTGATTTTATAGACAAAAAGGTAATTGATGTTCGCATGACTCCAAGCTAATATATTTCTCGTATTGTACTTTTTGATCCAAGGTACTATGCAAAAGTAACCAGACATTTCACCCCGAGGTCACTCTTTTGAGTGACTTACCGTGTCAGTTTATTCAGAAGTCTAACCTCCTTGTTTTCGCAGTTGTCAAACGCCGAGTTCATTAGTAATATTTAGATCTTGGCGTTCGCCACAAAGCGCAAAGTTGGACGACATAGATGCGCTGTTCCGTAACAACGAAGGAGCATGCAAAAACAAGTCGCCTAAACAACAAAAAAAAATATTACATGCCATCAAAAAGTGACACCACATTATAAAACATTGTTTTCATCACTTGCCAATACATGTTTCGAAAGAGAACAGCCCAGTTGGGAGGGGCAGGGAGCAAACCGAAGCTGCAACTGTATGGGAATGTGCCCGGGCATGGCACTTGGAAGGTTAATAAATATACACTGCATGAGCATCTAGTATGAACTGAACTCACTTGGCACAAAGTGATTCCTTTTTTTCTGTTACAAGTAAAAAGCTGTTATCAAAACTAGGTACCAATGTGAAAGAGAGTACTCACTTGAGGCAGCAGCTCAAGAGGTAAGCTTCTATGCTCATCGACGCCTTGTACGGGGAAAGCTTAATAATGTGCAGATGTCGTGCTATGTGTCATCGCCGACACATGGCACGACCTCGACATAGGCACTTTTTTGTACTATGTGCCATCGCTGGCAGTGGGAATAGAGAAAACTTTCAATGTCATGGTGCATGGTCCATTGCTGCAAGCCTCACCGCTTATTGGCTGTATTTAACAGCGTTATACTGTGTACTCAGTAAACACCCATGTCCTTTTCTAAAAGTAACTACAGAAAAGAAAATGGTCCAGCTGTCAGTTTTCAATCTCCTTTATTTTTGTTGTTAAAAGTGTCATTGTTTCAAGTGACAGACTTCACTTTACAATGAAGCGCTTGATGTAGTTCTAGCACTTCGTGTTCGAAGCACTTTGTTGTAGGTAGCTTTCTTTTGTAGCACAAAAAGGCTCGCGCGCGATAGTCGCAAGTGTAGCGCTCGTTTTCGAGAAAACCCTATGGGCACTAGGCATGCAAATTTCAAGGTCCAATGCCGAAGGACTTTCCTCCATTCAAACCCTATGGTGGAACGCGAAGAGGAGACTGGCAGAAAGACCCGCAGATGGCTCGTGCCAAATTGGCTTTATAACTTCGGGACAGAAAACAAGCTGACAGTAGCTGTCAGATCTTGTAGACTATCCATTTCTTGTACCCACGTTTTTAAGCAAATGCTTCAGAAAAAAAGTCAATCTTCACGAGGTCATTCGCACAGAAACAGATTGCCAAATGATTACCAAGTCAAAGACGTGCAGCGATATGTGTATGCATCTTGCTTTGGTGTGGCTTTCGTCTCGAGTGTACAAAAGAAAACATTCAACCAATTGTTTACTTGTGACAACGGTGTAAGGTCTCCGTGATACAAGGAAAGCAATCTGGAGGTGTACTAAAACATATCCCTTTAGGTCCAAGTAGAACCGTATATTGGGAGAGTCTGGCCAGTGGGTGTGGCGACGAAGGCGCTGGAGAGGAGAAAAGTGAAGGAAAGGGAGGAGAGTGCCAAAGGAGCGAGAGAGGAAGAAGGGAGCAAAGACGAGACGACCGCCCTTTTAATGCAACACGCTGTCGGCACCGAGCACTGTTGAGGCTACGCGTCGTCTGCTACAGGCTTATTTCTTTTTCGCCTGAATAAAAGTTTGCATTGAGACGTGGGGAAACTTCACTCATTAGCTTTTCAAGTCACTGAGGAATTACACTATATCATTTTCTTGCCAGAGCCCGCCAAATAAAAGGAAAGAACCTAAATTTGGGTATCGATCCTATGCATTCCACTGGGCGAATGAATGAAAATGGCGGCCCTCCCCGCTCAGCTGGGAGCAGCCGGGAGTTAATGCGCATGCGCTCGCGCCTCGCGCTCTGCGCCGCGGGCCAATTGGCTCACTTGGGAGGGGCGTTACGGAGCCGAGATCAAACTGGCCAAACTCTCCTGATATACGGCTCTGGATTTAAGCACCAGCAGGCGACTTTGCAGAAATGGAAACTGAAAGCGACTGAACACAGAATGCCCCGTGATAGTCTCGGCCACAGTTCTGGTTTCTGTTTTCTCTGGTAGTTTTGCATTGTAACTATGCGACACCGGAGACTTTGTGAAAGTCGTGTAAGAAAGCGTCCTTCTACGTGCTCGCTGAAATTGTTCCCTCGTACCGAGCCAAATTTGCCTCGTGAAAGAGTGAAATGCACTGCCTTGATGCTGCAGGCATGCTAGTGCTTGCTTCGTGTCATCAAAAACTAAAAAGAAAATGTTAGGCTCTAATACAGTTAGTGTGATCGCAGTCATTCAAAGACAACGTTCCAATCTTCATGCACCATGCATTTTAAAAGTTCTATCACTTGGTGCACCCCTACATTCGGGCAATGCCACTGGACACAATGTCGCGGATTATTGTTACAATAACAAAACAGTTCTAAAATCACAGTTACCTTCACACAAACAAAAATGGGGTTTGTACATTCTAACGAAGAAGCGGCCTTCCAATCAACATTCTCGGTCGACCCAATTTCAGCTGCTGTTTGGTGCACAAACAAGCACGGCAGCCAATCGGAGATCAGGTTTTGCGCACGCTTAAGTAAATCGTTTGACACAACGGACAGATAAATACACTTCACAGCACCGATGACACCGATGAACTTGTGAACTGAAAGCGGAACAAACGGCCACATTCCGATTGTGACAGTTGGAATTAAACTTACAGCGAACTGGTCGCCTGCACAATAAATACTCGCCGCCAGTTCCACCGTGGACTGGTAATGTGTGCCCGTGCTCCTTTTGTGTCCTACACACCTTGTTCTTCCTTCAAGCAGGCAAACGCAGAACCGACGAGTACCTACTGCCACAATGCCCAAAAGAAACATTGTAGCAAAGCCTTCGAAAAGATAAATCTACGCCATCACTATGGTGCTGGAAAGTTTTTACGCTTTCCCAACCCATAGATTTCGGATGCACATACAAGGCACGACACGGATGGCACAAACGCACAATCGTCGGTTGCTCAGCCTTCTCTCGCGTGCCTCGAAACCTGCCATCCGATTCGTTACCATGGTGGGGTATGCGAATGAACCGAACCGACTGGGGCGGTAAAGTTTAGTGTTCAAGGCCGAGCTGTACGAGCAAACACGTGAACACGGCGACGGTGTCGCGTTCACGCTAACCGTGCCGTGCGACGTAACTGCAGCGATGCCGGCCATTTGTTGAGTTCAACATAAAGCACTGTAATGAAAATGAGGCTTACTGTAATGTGAAACGGTAAATAAAAAAAGAGGTCGGGGCAATGTTTATGAACTGCCAGATATGCTGACTTCCTCCCCCCCCCCCATTTTCGCCCCGCCCCACCATATGACGCGAGTGATGCACGGCTGATCGTCCCCTCCTCTATAGTCTGTTTCGTCCGCCGACGCACTTTCCGCCGTCACTCCTCTTCGTCCAGCTCGAGTTCGAGCTCCTCGATCTGGGCTTCGACCTCGCCGCGTCTCGCCAGCTTCTCTAGCTGTTCCTTCTCCGGATTGGCCAGCTCTCCCGACTCGATCTTCAGCTTGAGCGCATCTATGTCCCGCAGTTTCTTGCGCAGGTTCCGCAGCCTCTTGGCTGGGTCCGTTACAGCCGCCGCCGGTGCGGTGGCGGTGCTTTTCTGCGTTTCCTCGAGCTTCACCTTGGATTCGAGTGAGGATGCGAGCCGGTCTAGACTCGCGTTGTTGGCTCCGTCGCCCTCGCCCTCGGTGCCCGCTTTTTTCTTCTTCTTCTTCTTTTTCTTTTTGGCGGCGGCGTCTGGGTCGTTGCGCGCAGCCTCGCGTGCCTTCAGCTCCTCAATCTCGGCCTGGGACAGCCCCACAGGGTAAGAGAGGCCGGGTGTCTGACTCTTGGCCCACAGCTTGCCCTTGCTCTCGTACCTGTGAGAGAAAAGAGAATGTGCACGGTCCATTACATATTCTACCAAAAGGTCTGCGAAGCAAATTATTTTATTCTAATTCCACTGTATTTGGCACATTGTTCTCATCTCTGTCCCATAGTCTTCTTTTAAGGTATTTATGCCCTTACAAGAAAAGCATGGTGGTACATCTAACGTGCATCCTCCCCTTTTTGAATAAAAAGTATTTATAGTTGTAATACAGTTTTAAAAATGCATTTCCAGAGTATTGTGATGCATTTGTAAGCAACCTATTTGTACCCCGGCCTGTTGGAAACTGCGGCACTGCAATTACTTTTGTGAAGGGTCATTTGACACTGACAATTTGATTATCATGAAAAAAAACTAAAAGAACGGACAACATAATGTCGCGACTTGTATGCTCTACCACGAAAAAAAAAAAGAGCAAAATTTAGTAGGGTACGTTGTTGGGCCAGTTGGTTCATCTTAGTAAAACATATAAAATAGCGCAAAAAGACAAGGACAAGAAGTTGTCCTTGTCTTTTTTGTGCTATTTTATATGTTTTACTAAGAGCAAAATTTAGATGCTTTAAGGAAAGCTGCAAGGCATGCAGTGATGTGATTGCTGCGCTATTTGCACCAAACTGTGCCAAAGGACTTGCCCTGCTACATCTTGCTAAATTTAGCCCAGATGTGAGGAACTTGCGCCAAAACTTTATTTCACTCTATTAAATACTGAAAATATAATGGCTCGGACCCCACTACATATGTGGACCGTTATAGCAGGCTTGTGCAAATTTTCAGAACTTTCAATTTTAGCAACCTACTATCCTATCTGATCTCTCTATCAGTGTCAAACACTGACAGTACTCAAAATTTTCGTAATATCTCGTGTTCCTAGTCTGTTCTGGCGTGTCGGCTAGCTTTGTTGAGTCCGCTGTTCACCGCGCTCTTGTGTACTGCAATGAAGCGATAACCGCTGAGTAAGCATCGCAATTTTGCATATGTGCTCCAACTGAACATTATTCTCCAGGTAGGCCAATTGTAAAGATGATAAAAGAGATGAGTAGGAAATACTGGGCGAGCCAGGTCAAAACGCACCCAGTATTTTCTATGGCATTCCTCTAAAATAATACCACAAAAAAAAAAAAAAACTCTAAAGCAACAAAGATGGCTATATGCAAGCTATGTGTAAAAGAATATCAAAAAGATGTCAGACTCCAGGTGCAAGCTGCACCCAGAGTGCAAGCTAGTACACCCAGAGTTTGACATCGATCTGTCTTGCCCTCTGAGTGCAACACTGATCAATGCTAAAAAAAAAAACATAAAAAGAAAAAAACTTTTTTTTTTAACAGTTTGGTTGGGAGTCAAGACACGTGTGTCAAGAAATTAATTTTACATGAAAAAAAAAACTTCTAGAGCAATATTGACGGTGCGAGATTTATTTTAAACTTTGCATGCAAAGTCCATGACGTCATGGAATGGTCATATGCTCTTTCCACCTGAATGAGATGGCCATACACTTGCTCCACCTCAACGTGATGGCCAAGCCGATCCACCTCTCCTCCACGTGCCCGAAATGCCGAGAGAGAAAACAAGTGGAACAGGAGGTGACTACCGACTAAATCGTGTCGTCAATATTGCTCTAAAAACATTTTTTACCATAAATTTATTTTGACACGCGTGTCCCAACCAGACCGTTTAAAAAAACTTTTTCTTTTCTTTTCAGGGAGGGAGCACACCCGGAAACTCCACAGAGCATACATACAGTTTGTGAAACATTCTCACGCGATAACCGCTGCACAGATTTCTTAAATTCTTACTTTAAAGACATTGACACGTTATTGAGAAATCAAACCGCACGGATATTAAACTACAATTTTTTTTATACTTGTAAGAAAATGGTGAAATTGGTCAAAATCAGTTGTTTTGGCACTTTTTGCATTTAAAGGCAGTTTACAAAGTCCCCTTATTTACACGTAAAACGTCTCCGTTCCACGTCTTTTAAATTTATTACAGAACCGAATGACATAAAAGTTACTGACTTAAAGGGACACTGACAGGGTATTTATGCTCGCCAAGGTTTTTCTTTGTACATGACACATGAGAGCCCAACTACCCAGATCACAATTTGCGGCTCGAAATTTGTTTTCTTTCCGCCCGAAAAATCACCGATCGAGAACTGGCCGGTTTGAGTCACGCTCACTCTCTTCTTTGTGGCCACGTGCCGTTTTCTATGGTTTAAACACAACCACCGAATATAATCAAATTTGTGGGTCATCGAAGGCACACACTCACTATAAAAAGTAGAAAAAAAAATTATACCCCTTTTTTGTAGCTTCTAAAAGCCGCAAATATGTTGATTTAAAAACAAATTGCACATCCACGTGACTTCTGCCAACTCTCTCCTCCTCTATATTTCTTCTTCCTCCCCAGTCTTGTTTTAGTTTCAGTTTCTCACATTTGCATTTTTTTTACTTTATTAAAAATATATGTGACGCTGTAGCAAAACATTGATTGTCTAGTCTTCTGACACCATAATGAATTGCCTGGCAAAAAATGAAAACACAAATTTTGGGTGGTGTCAGTGTTTTGGTTTCCAAGTTTATTCTTCATTTCCCTAGCCCATTCTCTGTCACTTTCCTCTTCAACAAGTCCCAGAAAGGTCACCAGCGAAGGCAGGATTGATTTCTGTTCTTGCATGTTCCCCAATTTCCCTCAAAGCAGCATAACCTCCCCTCCTACTTTGTGTTTAACCCAAGGTGCTCGTTTTGACACCGAGCCTTGTGCACTCACAGCGGGACCTCCTCCTGGGGCACATAGCCATCCTTGACGCGTCTCGCTTTCCTCCAAGTGCCGTCCGGACGCTGCGTGGCAGGGATGTACGACCCTGCAAGGGAGCCGCACTTACTTTAGCAGTGCTTCGGAGGCACACTATACTCGGCGTCAGCTTTCTTGTGCTACGCTGTCAAGGCTAGTTTAGTTTCCACGGTGCTCCAGCCCTGCACTGCATGCTGCCCGAGCAGTTGGCTACGCCTTGCGTCTCATTTGCGCGCGCCCGCCCAAGTGCTCTGGCAGCGCTGCAGAAATTACTTAAACTTGACAATGTAGCACAAAAAACAAAACAAAAAAAAGTAATGTGACAAAAAGAGTTTTTTTTTTTAAACATCATTGGAAATTTTGTGATGTCAACTCATTTTCAAAAACCCGCGCATGGTGTGTTTTTTTTTTTTTGCCTGTTTTTGAGATTTTGCATTTAGTGCGTAGTGTAGTGACGCTAAACGTCCACACGTTAAGCTTCATCCCATAACGTTAAGCTTCACATAATGATACGAAAGGCTGCAGATTTTCATTTTGCCTTCGTGTTCTGGTGCGCTCTACTACAAGCGTCGCACCGCGAATGCTATATGCATCGACACCGATACCTGCCAGTTTCCGAACCTGAACGCTATCCAGCGCTGGACTTCGATCAGAAGAAATGATAAAACGAAAGGACCAAAAACCCTATCTCATTCAACAAGTTGCAAATCATCCCTAAAGCGGTTGATTCGTGAAAACAATCTGGCAATTCACAGTGCAGATTGCAGCAAAGCCGGTAGTAGCCGAGCTATCTACGGCGCTAGTAAATTTGAAACGTGTTTTTTTTTTTTACCCATTTAAGAAAAGCCCGCTTACATATGTGCATACAAGTTTGCGCGAAGGCTATGTGGTGCATGCGCCCGGCCAAAGGAAAATTGAACGAATGGATCGTTATTCAAAGAGCCGGTTCCCTTAGATGCGAACCTCCTGCTACAAAGCATGTTTTCTGGACATCCAAAGCGACCAGAAGCCGGCCATGCGGCATGGTCGCTGCTCGATATGCTGAACTTGCTGAAGCTACGGAACATGTAATGCAAGCCCGAAGGCACGCGGAAATAAATGCAAAGCTTGAATAAGACGCGAGATCTCCGGTGATGAGAAAAGAAATACCTTTTTCGTCGGTCGCGTACAAAGCCGTCGCATCTCCGGACGCCATTTTGCTACCGCGTCCCTCTAGCGGGCAAACTAATTTATTAAAAATTTTGGATCAGAAAAAAACAAAAAACTAACAGGTAAATATTTATAGTTTGCCTAACTCTATCCTTGCCGATGAATAATTCCAAAATTAAGTTTAATTTTTGAAAACAGCGCGAAACATGAATATATTCACTCGCGTTCCTAAACCATTGGTCATTGCAAACGAAACGAAACTAACTGCAAGCGCGTGTAGACGCTCGAAGCATCCGCAAAAATTACGAAGTTTCTCTCCTGAAACCACCTGAAACAAACATTTGCACCTTCACACAGATTCCGCTTTGGCTCGAAATACGTGTTCGCTTGTCAATATAGATCTGAAAAAACTTAGGAGGACGTCTTGAATCGTATTTTTCGTCATTTTTCGTATAATCGAAATATATCGCCTTGATCAGTGGGGTAGTACAAACGGTACAAATATCTCTAAATCTTTTACCTGACGTTTCGTATTACAAAAGCGGGAACTTCAAAAACAACGGCGGCCCTACTACGAGATTTAGGAAAGGAATAGACTATATGCCTGCCCGTCCAACTTGAACTCTTCGAACTTTAGTCCCTCAGATAATAATAATAATAATCTTTACTTGCTCAGGAGAGCCGCGGCACCGCAGAAAGGCATCAGCCCGTACCATGAAGGCCCGCGGTGCCGCGTCTAATGATGGTGATTATGTGATGATGTAATATACAAGATGAAAGTGATGGTGGTTATGATTTGTGCATTAGGCCTAGCAGCGGTCTTCGCGGGGATGCCATGGGCTGCTTACTTCTAGGCTCTAGCAGGCCGTCTAGAGCGCCTGGAGAGGGCTCCTCGCGTGTCCGACTTGCAGATCAGCCGGCCGAGTTACCGGCGACGCAGGGAGTCCAAGTCCAACACTTCCGTTGGGCTGCTCCAGAGGTTGGCGCCGGTGTTGGCCGGGCGGCGGTCTTTACGAAAGCGGGTCTTGAAGTCCCCCAGCTTGCGGTCCAGCTTGCAGCCGAGCAGCGTGAGCACCCTGTCGATCGAAGACGTGGTCTTTGCCACTGGTCTGGCTGGGTCTCTGACGATGGAAAAGACACGTCTTACGCCCAGCTGGCTTCTTCTTCTTCCTTTTTTCGATAAAACATACATAAAAGAATACCGTGACGTGTTTTCTGAAGTTACTCGAAAGCTGGGGTAAAATTATAGTAACTTGACCATTTGCGAGTGCCCAATGTACCTCAATTTGTTAAGTCTACAAACAGCGCTCTGTTTGTACACTTCGTCTTGTCCTCCGTTTTTTTTTTTTTTTGCTTTGTTTATTTTTTGTTATCTGGTTACGGCTTGTGTTTTTTGATATTCAAAATAAGTTTACCATTCTCCTTGTGACAACTTGCATTCACATCTTCTCTTACCTAGATCAGTGGCGTCACTAGGGTCAACGGAAGGAACCCAAGGCGATGGCCCGCCGCAACCCCCCCCCCCCCCTCCCCGCTCTCGTGGCCCGCCGCAACACGTGCGCTAAGGGGCTTAGCGCAGCACTGAGTGCGGCCTGCCCCCACATCCCATTGCACTAAAACCATGCAGTACAGCCAAACGTACAGGGGAGAGAGCGTATGCCAACCTGTTCAAAAGAGAGAAAGGAGGAACAGGAAAGAAGGGCTAGGATTCCCCTGTTCCTCCTTTTCCTCCTCTTGAACAGGTCGGGATACACTCTCTCTCTCCCTGTAGCTTTGGCTGTACTGCACGGTTTTAGTGAGACGGAGTTAGTGACGCCACTGACGTAGATACCAGTGCGCATTTCCAACAGCGACGAAAAGCTGTCTCAAAATCGTAAGACTTTCTGAGCTCACAGATCGCCTAACACGTTATCTGCTTTCAGACTCTTTCTCTTTCTCTAGCCTCAAAACGAAAAAAAAAAAATGTGTGCACGTGTGTGTGTGTGTGTGGGGGGGGGGGGGGGACACACACACGCGCGCGTAGACACATTTTTTTTTTTCGTTTGGAGGTTAGGGAAAAAGAAATAATCTGAATGCAGATAACGTGTTAGGCGATCTGCGAGTTCAGAAACGCAGATCTTCCTTGGAACTTGGGCTCCCCATAGTGACACTCACCAGCCTGATTACAAGTATGTGGTATCGTTATGTGTGCAGATGTAGTGACTTGTTATTCACGCAGAGAGAGAGAGAGGTCCATTGGAGCCAAGAAGAACAATGGCGGCCCCTACGCTGGGCGCCATTCTTGAAGCGGACTATGTGAACACATTTCCTACATTTCGTCTAAATTAGAGAAACTTCAGGAAAACTCGGCTATAAAATTGCACAAAAAAGAAAGAAAAAAAGTACGATCGTCTGCACAACAATAAAGGGAAAACACTTATAAAGTCGCGTGCATACTATCGCGCAGGTGCATGCGAATGGGCGACCTTCCTTTCCCAAGACTCTGTCAGAGAAGCCCTCACGCGAGCACCGGGAGTTAAACAATCGCGTGTGCCCAGAATACATCCCACCGCGTGATGAAGCGTGTTGGGTCCGAGCCAAGGGTTCCAGACCCGAGCTCAGATCTACGCTGGTCTCCCGGGCAATGCGCGCTCCATTCTCACCGAGGAACCCCCGGTGACGGTTGCGCGATGATCGGGCTTTCCCGCAATTCTCAAAGAGGTGCCATTTATTTCGAGGAAGCACCCTCAAGGTGCCAGACGAAGCAGACGGCACGAGAGGTCGAGGGACGAGGCACGTGACGTCACTGCTTCGCCATTGGTCCCCGCGTTTGACAGATGCCGTTGCGCAAACCGTTGCCTCGGCACGCCTCGCCTTCGCACACGCTCCAGAAAGTAGTCTGTCGCATATAACTTCATAAATCTGTGATGATGATGTTCGAGCCGTGTCATATTACCGTTATTTATGAAGTCAGACCCATTGTGTTTCCTTCTCTTTAAATTAAACGCGTTCAACAAATTCGTGGATGATGTTTCATTGACTTGACATCGCGGCGGAAGAACACCTTTGAAGTTACCGGACTCCGTTTGCGCGGGCATGCGGACTGATCTTCTGAGGTTGGACTGGTTGGACTTGGATGTGAGAAGAAAAGTGTTGAGTAACTGTCACGTGAGTGGACGCCACCGACACGGGTGTGCCTGGTTAGCTGGGAACTTCTCAGGCAAGAAGGAAGTCGGCGGAGTTGTTGAGCCGTGTGTCCGGGTTAGTGCAGAGCCTTTTATACTGGGTTAGTGGTGAGAAGTTTCTTCCCAGAAAGACCAAAGGTCTTACGGTGGCTTCGACGTCGGTCACGTGAATAGAGTAGACCCCTTACGAAACTGCGTCATGAATCTAAACATCGACCGCCTGCGCTTCTGCGTCGGCGGGAGCGTCTTCGCTCACGGGCTCTATTGGGTGCTGAGGTGAGTTTTTCCTGCGTTGAGCAGGGAAGGTTTATCTATATTTAAATTTTATACGTTCACATAATTGCGTTACTACATAGGTTAATAAAGTGAGCTAATTATATCGCGACTCTTTTGCGGTCATTTGTTCATTGGATCGTCACCTTCACACATACCCTGTCATTATTGGCAGCCGTCGTTCGTGTATAAGCCGCACTTTCCAAAGTGAATGAATGAAACATAAACGATGGCTAAGCCGTTCCTACGGACTTTGCATGTGCACACATTTAAGAAACAGGGGATTGCTATCTAATATGAACTGGAATGTCTGCTATATGAGCCATGTAAATTTTTATTTCAACGAGGAAATTCAAAATGACTTCTGTTTCGTATTCTTTTTTTTTAATCCCTCTTAACATAAAAAAAAACGCACGTGTTTTAAACATTTTTGTTTTACTGTTTCGAGATTAATTGACATTTGTTTTCAACTTGTATTTTCCAACGTATACGAACCAATATTGGGTGCTCCTGTGGATCAGTTACGCGCGCACACAGACACACTCTCGCGCGCTCTCTCAACGTCCGAAGAAACTCAAATGCCTCTATAAAACTTTTTTTTTTTACATTTTTGTGAGATTGATGGACAATTTTGTAATTTCACATGCTTTATATATGACATCTTTTACAGCGTAAACGAACCAACGTGAGGTGTGAATGGTTTCGACAAACTGTAAGTGACATTAAAAGCCTTCGAAATAAATAACACTAATTTAACATCACGCATGACGCAACATGTCGGTGGTATTTCTATGCGAGTTTATAACTCGCGCTAAGCAAAAGCTATGTTACCACTTGACGACAGCTAGCAGAAGAGAGAAGCGCAGATCACGCACGCTACCTCCAGGCCAGAGGCGTTGTTGCGTATGGGTGTTGCCTCAGATATATGCAGCTTGCCAAATAGTGGCAGTGGGCAAACGTTCGAAATGAGATGGTAACGCAACACGTCAAGAACAAAAAGATGTTCAGTGTCTGTGGTTGCGTTAGCGCACCGTACATTTCGAAATTTCATGCTCCACTCGACACATTCAGTAACACTAGGTCTGAGTGCGCGGTGGAACAAAAAGAACATTCTCACACGATTTTGCGTGAAACTTTCTTTGTCCTCAGGCGTAAATACACAACTACTTGCGTAGAACGTACTTGTACTTCTTCCTGCAATCGCGTGGACGAACATGCCACACACGACGTTATCATTTCGTCAGATCCCAACAGTAAACATGATTGCCGTTTCTTCCGTGTTATCACTTTTTTTTTTTTCGGCTAAGATTTGTTGTCGATGAGACAAGAAAAATAAATATCGGCGCAACGAAAGAAGCGGGTGGCGAGCGCGTAACGGCGCATATTACATTTTCCGGTATGCGCTCCCTAGCCTCGTTTGGTGCCAACGTGCCAACAGCAACAGAGTCAGGTGACTCCATGATCATATGGTGCTAGTGACGTCAGACGACGTCACGCGAAAGGGGATGAAAACAAACATGGCGGCCGCTGCGAGCCAGGCGCGCAAGCTATTCGCTTGGTCTCGCAATTTCTTGCACGGTGCGTTCGCGAAGGTGGCCGATACGACGCAGCGACACGATCACGAGAGGGACTCGACCTTCCTGCGTCTGTTCGGACCTTTCGAGGCCTACCTGGTGTCCATTCAAAGCCTACTCATCTGGGAGAGACCCTACCTGAGCGCCGTAGCTTTAGTGGCAGTCAACATCTTTTTCTGGTGAGTGACGACAAATGCGCGAGATACTGACGACGCTTGCGTGCTCGGTTCCTCGACCATTCGGCTCCAGTTGTACCCTCGTAACGGTTCACCCAAAAGTTCTCTGTTTCCTAGACGAAATTGTTTTTTGGTTGTTGTTTTTTTTCTTTCGGATGAGCCGCGCGGTGGTCGAAGGTATCTATCGCTCGGACAAAAGGTATTGTCAATGACAAAGCGATACAAGATGTCTTCAAGACAGCGAGGCTCGTGGTTTTGCGAGGGGTTGTTGGGCTCCGTGATGGAACCACGGCCTTTATGGTTCGTTCGCATACCCTGATTCGTGTCAAATTCGGAGCCCGTTTTTGCTTTCACCGCCTTTATCATGGAGCCTCGATCGATTGGTCGATCGCATTGCTCTTTTCCGTGACATCAGACATCTGTAAGTGGGTAAGCTTTGAATGTAGCTGTAGTTCAGCTTGATTGCTTTTTCTCTCTCTCTTTTTTTTTTTCTCCCCCTGCTAAGTTGCAGCGCGCCGCCCGCGAAACTCGTCGCGATGTCTGCCTCAGTGCGCTGCCGTGCGCGAACGGATGATGGCCCAAACTCTCCCAACAAAGGCGCTCGGCGCGGTCTGTAATCCCACTTGGCGTAGGTAGGGGTAATTCCCGCACCGGCCTTGAATGACAATGCGACCGCCCCTCGACCTGACACCGAATTTTGGCCTTCTCGGCGGCACGATTCCGGGGCGGTTGTCTCCAATGGGATGCTTTGTTTTTGGTGTAACGTATTTCGCGCTTTGAATGCGGTTGGCTTTGGCTGCCACTGTCGGGGATAAATGCCATTCGTTACTGGCATGTGGGAACGGCCAACAAGCAGCACATAATCAAATATTTGAACCTTGAAGTGTCTAACGTCATCATCAGGGCAGTGTTACTCAAGATAAACAAAATCTTTTTTTTTTCTTGGGACAAGTTTTGTAGATAGCAATGTAGTTTTGAAGATGAATGAGCATTTGAGGTCAAAGCACCCTTATTTTTAGATACAAATGAAGGCTCTTTGAAATGAATGATAGGTTCTTGTGCTCCACTCACCGTACCCAGCATTGAAATAGCCCATCATAAACAAATTTACCAATAATGATGATAGCATAACAAGTCTTCAGATATTATCTCGAGATGTATAATGCCAAATGTACAAGCATGCTAATATTATGTATGTAATTGTTGAATAGCTGGAGTGCCATACAGTATATTTGTGACATTCACACAAGGTTGTGGGTTGCATTTTGAATCCTGCGACCTACAGTCTGTTGCAGGTTAAGGAAAGTGGGGCAAGCACCTTTTACAAAGCACTCTACTCTTTCCACCTTAGCAAGACGTATGCCGGAGAGGACGAAACCATCAAGCATGGCAGAGCAGAGAACATTGTGGGAGCGACTCGTCCTGCTTTTCTTAACCCGCAGCAGACAATAGTGCAAAATGGCCTCTTTCTTCCCGCAGGCTTGTGGTGTCCTGCAGCAAGCGGCTCTACTCCTTCCTTGCCATTGTGGCCGCAGTCGTCTTTATGTACCGCACCTGGGTTGACAGCATCTGGCCCGAGATTCGTGTTCCACCACCCGAAGGAGAGGAGGATCCCGAACAGTAGGCCGGCTCTTTCCTTGTCGAGCTTGTCTCTTGTGCACAGAATGCTGGGGGAACGCTGCATGAGTCGCATATTCTGTAGTATGTCTAAAGGGACACTGACAGGATATTTATGCTCGCCAATGTTTTTTTTTGTACATGACATAAGGGAGCTTAACTACCCAGAAAACAATTTGCAGCTTGAAATTCGTTTTCTTTCTGCTCGAAAACCGCCGATAGAGAACTGGCCGGCTTGAGTCGCGCTCACGTGCCGTTTTCTATGGTTTAGACACAACCACCAAATATAATCAAAGTCGTGGGTCATTGAAGGCACAAACAGAATATTAAAAATAGAAAAGAAATATGATACCTATTTTTTATGGCTTCTAAAAAGCTGTAAACACGTTGATTGGAAAAAAAAAAGTTGCACAGCCACGTGACTTTTGCCTACTCTCTCCTCCTCCATATTTCTTCGTCCCCAGTCCAGTTTCGGTTTCAAGCAGTTGTGTTTTCTGACTTTATTAAAAATATATTTGACGCTGTAGCAAAATATTGATTGGGTAGTCTTCTGACACCATAATAAATCGTCTGGCAAAAAATATAAAAAATAAATTTTTGGAGGGTGTCAGTGTCCCTTTAACTCAATGGAAGGAGGGGGAAGCAGTGTTTTGCTAGTGTGGGCGCTAAATCAAACCAGCTTTTGGCAAAGAGATAGAACTGTAGGGGATGCTTTTGTCCTGCCTGTTTTTCAAATGGCTCAGCGTTTACCTAATGCAATGCCTCAAGTCCAGTCTGGCCGACGCAACGCTGCGTCGGCCAAAACTATCGGAAACAAGCAAATGATTAATGTTTGTTGTCCTCTCAGCTGAAGTGGACTGGTAGGTTGTGACTGTTCTATGTCCTGCTCAATCTGCATCTAGCATGTCTAAGCTTGCACTGATTTGACGAGAAATTTCACGTTAGACATGCATTTGTACCAATTATTAATTGGAGAATAATCACTGAGGACAAAGTTCCCACATCCACCACATTCTCACGGGATAACTGCCCACCACATGTCGCCGTGGCCGCAGACCTTTGTGGTGTAGTTCAATAGGTTTGTACATACCGTAATATCCCGAGAAATGTCCCATTCCCGAAAGATGACCCACCCCTATTTTTGGCAGGATTTGCTATTTGTCAGTAACACCGAAAGATAGCCCACTTCTAGTATTGGAGGGCTTTGCCCAATGGTGACCTCGGCAGGAGTGGTGTTACTTAGCCACGACGTGAGATAGCGAACATTACTGACTGGGAAGCTTTATAGCCCCTCCCTGCAATCCCAAGTTTTGCAGGTCACAGAATCTAAAACTAGCATTTTTTAAACTTTCTTTGATCGCACACCGGAAGTTACCGCACTCCATATTTTCACCCGATTTGCTTTTGCTTTTAGCTGGGCTATCTTTCGGGAAATAACGGTAGACGGAAAATATTTTTGTAGTGAATGGCAACCAGAGACTTCTTTAATATCATTGTATGAAGCTATTGACATAGAAGAGGCAATTTCACCTTACTCTTAAAGCCCGACCTACAAAAGTTTTTCCGCAAGGTAGGAAAATCCTTTTCACCAACCTTCCCGTTTCCCCCTCTCCCACTGCTGTGTTGACAGTGGGGAGGCTCCTTTGTTGCTGCATCTTGGGGCTGGATATAAGCTCCAGGCTCATCCAGCCCCAAGATGCAGCAACAAAGGAGTCCCCCACCATCAAGATAGCAGTAAGAGAGGACCTCAGAGGAAAAACCAATAAAACAAGCCAGTCTCATGTGATATTCAACAGGTGGTGCGGTACAGTTCTGCTAAACCCAAGAATGTGTCCCATGGTTGGAAATGGATACTCACTGCCATGTTTCTTCTTGTTCTGATTATAACCTACAACAACCTCATGTCTTTTTCTTTTTTAGATGGACTCCAATTCATCCTCAGGTCCTCAGTGTCCCTGAGTTAAACCGCTACTTCACCGACTGGACCGCAAGCGTGAAGAGGTGGGCACAGAACGTGGCAGCCCTCAGGAAGACGCATCCAGGATTGGTAAGTCCTCACCTGGTTGTGCTGTAGACATTTTTGCTGTTAGCCTTTAGATTCTGTGTTTGATTCTACTCTTGTAGGTGGACAACTGGGCCACTATAGTGCAACTGCTAGTCTAGAGTCTTTAATAAATTTGTTTTGATTAGCATGAAGCTCATCTGAATTGAACGTGGTGAAGGTGACGTTCAGTCCCAGGCTCTTTAGATTTCCAGTGTGAGGCACTTTTACGAGCTCTAAGCTTGTGTGCCTTGACCGTCTTATAACACTATTTGGTTCTTCAAGAAGTCTGGTAATGAGGCCTTCTTATTCAGTGAGCATGGCTTTAAGAGTAAGAGCATCTCATTCTTGATAAGCCACACTAGCTAATAGTAGAAAAAAAAAAGAAAATTACTATTTCATGTGCTTGACCCTTTGGATGCCGGTCTGGAGATAAAGTTTTAACGGTGACCACTGGTTACATCCATAGTTTTCTGCCGGCTTTCAGGAAAACTATAGCTGTGCGCAGCCACCACTTACTCTTTCTCAAGGTTTTGTGGGGCATGTATTATATGCGGATGATGCAAGACAAGACCATCTCGTAACTGTTACCTGTATGAAGAGTGAATGTGGACAACTGTAGCCATTTCCCCTGAATGTGCTTCCAAAGTAAGCAGAGTAGTGCATTCATTTGACCTGCAAACTTTGCCGACAAACTGAGTCCTGGGAATGACGGAGTGGTGCCATGCCATCTTTTAAAAGGCTCCAGATTCCTTCTTGCTAGGGCACATTGAAATGGAAGAATCTGTGGAGATTGGTGGAATATTGGAAGAATGGTCTTTTACAAATAGAAAGCTGACCATACACTTTTTGCAATAGCACTAACACTATGTAAGCCATTAAGCGGGTGCTTGACACTTGTGAAGAGTTCGCAGAGGAAAACAAGGCACCTGAAGTAGCCCACACACAGATATTAAAAAAGGGTCACATCAAGTTCGTTGGCAACGGTCACTTAAACCAGTGGTTCTCAAATGAGGGGTCCGCGAAGCCCACCCTCATCAGTCGAGCCCAGAAATAAATGTTGTCTTTTCTCAGTTTCAGGAGAAACGTTCCAATTTTCGGGTGCGTTTTCTCTTGTATATGTCAGTAAGTGAAGTTTCCTTCACACTAGTCCCTAGTTATATCCATTTATTAAATCCCTATCATAATTAACCTATACTTTTCCTTCCCCTCACCACGAACGGGGTCCTCCATCATCTCTGCCGATCCACAAGGGGTCCGCAAAACATCAATGGCTGAACCACTGATTTAAACAAAGACATTTGCCACTTTTGGTGCAACTTCTAAAGTGCTTCGAGGTGCGATGGCGTCCACTACACTGCTCGCTATGTCGCCTCTTAAGTCATTTGAACTCAAAATGAGACTTTTGTGCTTGTTAAAAAACAAATTGATGCACATAGTGCACACAAAGTTTGTTCATTGTCCAGTAGGCAAGAAAAATGCAGTTTGAAACCTCAAAGGTGTTGGTCACTAGTGGCCAAAAGATAGCGCTCGAGTTTGTGGCTCTAGAATAGTTATGACTGGAGTTTTGTTTGGTGTGTGCCACGTCATTGTCAGTTGGCTGCTCTGCATGAAAGGCAAACCTTTGGATGTGCTTTTGTTTTTTAATGAGGAGGACATTTCTCTCTCCCCACAGTTCTGCATCTTGTCTTCCTCCACTTTCGCCATGACTGCTGTGCTGGGACGCATGGTCTCGGGAGTGCTGATCCTCTACAGCTTGCGTGAGTTATGCTAGCTACACATACACATGAGTTAATTGTGCCTTTGGAAGAAATTTCTTTTTGTGAAAAGTGTGGGAGAGGAGTAATGATTCGAGTTCCATGTTTCGGGCACACATCGTTAGACTTGGAAAGTTAGGCCTTTAGCCTGTCACTTGCAAGCTTGAAGAAAAATAACCCCTAAAATCAAGGATCCCTAGCAACGAGGCAACCCAAAAAGGACTGGATTAGGGTGCGTGGTTGTTTTATTGATTTTATGCATATGCTTACCCGAAGCCGCAGCCGACACGAGCAGAGGGCACAGCTCATAACATTTACCCATAGTTATTTTAAAGGCTCCATATAGGTGCTGCAAGTCGTGGAAATGGTTTATTGCATCGTGGAAGAAACACTAGGCACCTAATTTCGGTCGTCCTGCTTTACAGTGATGGCGGTGACCCTTGGTCCGGGTATTGCCCTCTACGTCATACCGGAAACGTGGTACGAACAGATTGAAGCACTCCTCAGAGTTGCCTCTGGGAAGTCTCCGAGGGAAACAGGCTCAGGTGGGTGTGTTGTGTTTGCGTTAGGCCGAGCGAGGGCGAGGGGGAAGCGAGCAGTTCGCAGCTCTTTTCCTTATCAGATAGCATTCCTCGTTCAGGCAGACCAGCTGGCTGCCTCCGTTATCGGGCTCGTGCTATCGAGGCGGGTGACGCGAGAGCGGACCGGAGCTTCTGCTTTTGAGCTAACAACATGCTCTCTCTTTGTGCTTGCTTCTTACGTTTAAAGTGATCTGCAAATGATTCTAAGTATCAGCGTGCCTGCTGATTGTCTGGCACAGATCGACTGAAGTGACCCGACTAGTGATGATTAACTGATGGCGAATGTTCCACATTGTCAGTAAGTACCGATAAGCCCCTGAAAGTAAACCCCAAACCCATTCGATCGAAATTGGGGAAAACCGGAAAGCGCAGAATTATAGCTTTCTTTGGATAAGAAAAACACAATCTTTGTGGAAAGGAATTTTTAACTACGGCTTTATTTTGTGTTGATCTGTAACACTGCTTCCGCTGAATTCTCCACGAAGCTGCGGCTTTCTTTGGGAACTGCTCCATTTATCTCGTTCCTTTCTCTTATATGTGCACCGGTGCGTATGTTTAGTATTGGGGTCACAGACCCGATAGACGCCTTATCTTTTCGTTTGGCGCCGAAAATTGACGCGAAAATTGACGCCGAGACACACTGAATCTGTGGGCAAAAATAAACCCTCCAAAATACACCCCAGATTCAGGAAAAAATAGTTCTCCAAAACACTGAACCCTGCCGATGACCGACGACGGTTCACCAGCCTGGCGCATCGGGAAACATTCATAGCTTGGAGAATGATTCACGAAACCACCCCTGGAATCTCGCAGGAACGACCGCCCGACGTTGGAGCTAGTGTCACTGAATCAGCTACGCTTCAGAGTTACGCCACCTCAGCCACCTTGGTGCTATAAATCATTGTTGCCTGTTATCGGAAATCGCAGGATATGGCTTTCTGTCCTCCAGAAATGCTAAAACAGGCCGTGACAGAGCAAACCGATGTCGCCCGAGCTTCCTGGCCTCACATGCACAGCTCAGGAAGTCGCGTTTTCGAATCTTGGCGTTTCCCGCTCGTGCCCGCTCTATACAAAATTGCCAAAGCGGCGGCGCCCAGCAAAAAAAATTGTGGGACAGAGTGCAGTTTCTTTGAGTGCAGCTTAACTACAGTTCGTTCGACCTCGCGGTGGTTGCAACTAGCCATCGGAGCCAATAGGGAGTATTCACTGGACGCCACATCTGAGGGCGCTGTTTAGAGCACATGCTCGGAAGGAGCTCACATTAATAGGCTGCTAAGATCGGCAACCTTGATGGTGTGACATGCACGTTTGAAAAGAACTGTGGAAGCTCGCCGTCAGCACGCGCTCAGCAGTCGTGCACACAGCTATGGCTGCCAGTGAATACTTCCATTTCAATGTCGCACGAATGTCACGTGATCTTCGAGGGGCGCAGATGCGTGAGCAGTGCGTGAGCGCTAGTCACGCGACACGTTCGCAGCGCTAGATCGGCTGGGATGGCTCGTAGCATCTGCTGAGGTCCATCGTAAGGTGAGACAGAGTAGAGTAGCTCTACTGTGAAATCTTGAGAGATGCCCCACCCCCAAAAGGCAACCTGCCCCCTATTTTCGGCCCGATTTGCAATTTCCTTTTAAACACCGAAAGATATCCCACTCCTAGTAATCGTAGTGTTCAGATCAATAATGACCTCGGCGTAAATGCGTCTAGTTAGCTATGGCGGTATATAAGCGAACATTACTGACTGGGAAGTAGTAATCTTTGCTTCATTGCCCGTCGCCGCAATAAACATGATGTAGAAATAGCATTTTTGTTTTTCAGCTTTTCTCGATTGCTTTGTGAAGGTTAGCCCACCCCTTATTTTTATCCAATTTGCTCCCGATGTTAGGTGAGCTATCTCTCAGGATATGACGGTGATTAGAACCTCGTACACGTGGCCAGTAGCCGCTGCCCTCGCGCATACGCGCGAGACGTTTAGGAAAACACGTTTCTGCGTCACACTCTCCAAGCCGGCACGCACGCTTGCCTTACCATACGCTTCTCTCCTGTCTATCACAAACTCAGGTGACGGTGGCGGCAATAACGCGACTAACCCGGACGACGGACTGGACGAGTTCCTGCCAGAGGTCGACGAGGGCGAGCTTTCTCGGCAGCTCAGCCTTTCCCTGGAGTCCGACTTTGCGCCGCCGAGCTCGCGCGGCCTACAGGCCGCCGTGGCCAGGAACTGGGCACCCACGCACCTCGCTTCTCTCGGTTCGTGCCCCACCGCAATCCAAACTGCGGCACCTGAAACGCGTCCTCTGCCATCGCGTTTGCTGTCCCATCCCGCCCGGGCTTCCAAAGCGGTCCTGAAGGGGACGGTGGGAGCCGGAGTGTCACGTTGTCGGACGTCGCGGTCTCGGCGGTTGGTCGTAGAAGTTCCGACAAAAAGGGGGAGGGGATGCGAGGGTCACCATCGTCATGGCATCCCAGCTTGCGTCTGCTTTGGTTTTTGTCGACTGTCGAAGCCGGTTATCTTTAACCGCGGCAAAAAGTTAATGCCCTTCCCTTACCAGGTACCTGCAGGTACCTAGCCAAGTTTGACAAGGGCTAGATGAGCGATAGGTCTACGTTTTATTGTGGGGTGGTTGCTGGCGTCACCTGCTGGTTGTAGCAAATGTAAGTGGCTTTTGTGGAAAAGTTCCCGAAAAGGGGGACTCAAGAATGCGCGATACCGGGTTTTTGCGACGCAGTGCGGCATATATTTCAGCTTAAGAAAAACTTTTAGTTGTTAGTGGTACAGACAACGAGCATGGTAAAACTAAATTAACTCTCGTTTGGAAAATTGCTCATTGTTTGGCTGTCAGCAAGTGGAGACGAGCCTCGTTGAAATTTCCTTCCAAGTTTGAAGAGGACGACGAAGTTCAGTCTTCAGAACAACGAGGAAGAAGTGAGCAGTGAATGGCGGGCGGCACACCGGCAGCACGGTTAGCCAGCATGAAAGAACTCTATATAAAACCTTCATAAATTAAAAACAGTGTAATTTGGCTCCAGTAAAAATAGACCTATTACTAAATTACTCAAGCATCGAGGAGAATTCAGGAAATGTAATTCTATGCGCCCGTATAAGATATTCGAAGTAAATAACCATAGTAAGGCTTCGATGAACGCGCGTGCAATATAAAATTTGTTTGAGGCTTTTGCTTTAGAACAGTTACTACTGCAGACGCCAGCACAAGCAGCGCGAGTAACTACACTCGTAGGATGCTCCTTAGTGCTTGGGTAATTTAGCGAAAGGTCTGCTTCTGCGTGCTATCATTGCCGGGCCGATTGAGTCAAGGCAATTTACTAATGTTCCAAAGATGTTGCCACGTCGAGCAATTACCGCATTCATTTAGGCTTAGGAATGGCCAGAATCGAAAGACTATCTAAAAAATGGGGCGGGATCATTGCTCATGCTTTGCGATTTAAGTGAGGTAAGGCAAAGCGTAAGCCTCTTGCACCATTCATTGCTCACTATCGTGCCCGATATTGCAGCTACTAAGACATATTAGTTCTAAAGCGAGCGGCGCTTGCTCGCAGGGGCACCGCCATGTTTCCCCGCCGTTCTTACTCTGCCAATCACGTGACCTGGAATTCCTCCTCGTAGGAAAACGCGCTTAACTTTCTGCTGCGGTTAAAGCTGACCAGCTTTGAGCAAACTGGCCCTGGCTGCAGAGCGACCTGCGGCAGAACGGGGGTCTGCCGCACCTACGTCTGCTTCTGTGCCGCCACCGGGTTCGCCACGGACAACGGCATGACACTTTATGACTTCATCGGGCGGAAATCGAAGAATCACTTTTAAGGATGTAGCAAACACGCCGGTCGGAGATGCGCTTCAGGTACCGTGATCCGAACCCTCGTCTGCAACCGAGCATGTTTACCGGTAGCTGACGTTCCCTTTTCGGTTGCCAAGAGCTAACGCGTCTACTTTACCGAGTGGCTTGCGGAGAGAAAATCGGCGTGATTTCAGGAAGAGGTCGAGAATGAGATCTGCACTTGAGTTCAGGGCCCCCTTCGACGTAGGGTTTGGAATGCCCGTGTAGGTCGCCGTTTTGAGTCCAGGGGTCATCCGTGCCTCCTCGTTCACTGCTCTCCTTCCAGAAATTGCGCCAATTAAGTTTGCGCAAGTTGTGTAAAAAAAAAAAAAGTACTAGCATTGTTTGGAAGAGACGGGGGTTATATTATATTCAAGTAAAATATGATAATATGCCTTTCTAAAATAAAGGTGTGCACATAGCGAAAACAAGTTGAAACTTGGGTGGGTTATCTCAAGAGTGCAGGTGTGCATAAAATGAAGACTTGGAAGCTAGGATGGGTTAACTCATACAGTGTTTTATAGTGAGCATCAGCTCAGGTGGTAGAGCTCCATTTAACGTGACTGAACAAGCTAGATGATTTGAGCTGGGTGTGTTGTACATCATATGGTCTGTTATGATTGCCCGCACCATGTCCAAAATTTCTTCGACAATTTAAAGGTTAATGGACTTCTTCCAAAACCGACGCGCCCCATCGAGGCAAAATACCACGCAGTGCACTTCTGGGAACTAGTTGGCCACTCAATTTCGGTTTCGACTGAGCAGCTTCATCTCATGCTATCACGCCGCGACCGAACGCGCTGCTTGCATTTTCGATTATCTGACTTTTTACGTAACGTACAATACGCTCATTCTCGAGCGATACAAAACGAAGACCGGGGCACTTTCCTTGGTTCCCGAAACACCGGATATTATGCAGTGCGTATGCAAACGTAGTGAGACGTGGCTTAGTCACCTCACCCCACGAGTGCATCTTTGAGTTCAATTTCAATAATCCGGTCTAGTACCAGTGAACTACAACTGAAATTTGGTCACCTTGAGCCTTACACGTATTTTGTTTGCCAAACGTCCGCTTCTTGTTACTTCATCGGGCGAAAAGCAAGCCGGAGTGCTTGCTTATTCAGCCCTGATCGACTCATGTGCTCGTGCTAAAGCTTCAAGTGTCATTTGCCATTTAGGTTAGTGTTAGAGACCACAAATGCCGATCTCGGCGACCAGAAAACACGAGACTAACGGTCGTTGATTGTCGACGCTCTTTGTATAATCTCTTGTCGACGTGTCAGATCGAAACCGAAGCCATGCAACACTACTCCTACCCTGGCCAACTAGTTCCCCAGGGTGCAACGCAGCCGTGTTGCATGCAGGGCTTTGCATGGAACGTAGTCTGATTTTTCCAGCGTACATGGATGTTACAGCAGACAATTGCAGTTATCCCTGTTCATGATAGTGATTATGTCTGTGTTGTGCAGAAAACTTATCTAGCTCCTGTGACTTTGTACACAGACTTTGAAAAACTTGTGTATCAGGAACAAGTTGTTTTTGTAATGCAGCTTTTGAGAGAAATTACTTTTATAATGTAAACATTGGTGTGGTAAGAATTTGTTGGGCCAAGTTGACTTCGACTAATCAAGATTAACCGTAGTATTGTAGAGATTTACTAGATTTAATGGCTACCCTTTCGTGGCCCTGTTCCGACAAATAGAGCGGAGGCTTTCAATACAAAAACTAACGAAAAGAGGAACGCTACGAAATTTTGATTGTTGCAAAATACATGAGGGAAAAGTCACAAAAGTAGGCTAGGTTAATTACAGATATGTCATTTGGAAGGCTGTTTCATTCAACAATGGCTGTGGTTGCCAAAAGACCTAAAAAGATTTATGGTGCACAGAGAGACGCTTTAGATCTGTCCTCCACGAGTTTGTTTCACTCGCGCCGTACACCTCATACGCAGCACGAAATCCTGCTTCCCATTCGCACGCCTAAAAGTCTGCCCTTGCCGCTTCCTGCAGAAGAAGAAACCCGACTGTCGGAGGGCCTGGGCAGCTTTCCGGACATCGACGAAGACAGCATGGACAGCTTCCTCCCCGACATGAGCACCATGCCTTCATTGACCGACAGCCTCCCTCCCGCGCCCGCAAACAACAACGACGACGCCTTGGCGAATGTCATCAACGGCATCCACTTTGTGGCCTCGCACTTCCGCCAGTCCAGCTCTGACTCAGAAGCGTCGGAAGAGGCCGCCACGATCGGAGCCGACTTTGGGAGGCGCGTCACGCGCTCCCGCGGACGTCCGGAGGCGTCCCAGTCCAGGCCGCTGGCCGTGGGGCCGCCCCAGCGTCCCTCCCGGCACAGCTCGCAAGGTAGTGACATCGACATTGACGAATACGAGGTGGTGGACACGCGCGACCTACCGTCAACGTGATGACGCGTCTCGTTCGGAGTCGCCCGTCTTTTCGGGTCTGCCCTTAGCGTGGGAGAGGGGCTGGGTTCTCGAGGGGAAATGGGGAAGTGTCTCGTGGTCTGTGTCTGTTTGACGGTGTCGGCGAGGAGTCGGAACAGTTGTCATGTGCTCGTGATTCGAAGGTGTTTGTTTTGCACCTTTTGGGTGTTTTCTCGTGACGGATTTGCGTTAGGACGCTCATTTTAAATCCTTCGTTCCCGATTTCTTTTTTTTATACGGTGTTGCATTGCATGTTTAACATGCCGTAGCCCTACCTCGCTAGGTGCGAGATTTTTTATCTGTTCCGTCGCGCTTGTGTAGGAGTTTTGTTAAAAGGACAAGATAAAACTGTATAGCCTGGAAAGGTTTTACCGGGTGGAAAGTCTGGTTTGATTTGTATCTGCGCAGCGACACGTAGCCCAAGCGTAATGCAATTAATTAGTAGTTAGTTTGAAGTTTTGCGGCGTATCTGCATTGCGTTAATGCTGGAGAGACCTGACTTTATGTTTCATTGCACCTTTAAAACTGTTCTTTTTAACGAGACCTGCACCCTCATCCCTCCCCTTTTGACAAACAAGCATGCTCTGTTTAAAACTTGGCTTGCGGCAGGTGTGGTCACCTCTTTAGGTGTGCAGCTAGAACATGAAGGACGCTGCTCTTTCACTGCGGTGCAAACCCTGGCACAACTGCACCTTGCAAGCATGACCTGTCCTTTCGTACTCGGTTGTTTGAACAACAATCTTTTACCACCCCCACTAACATTCAACAAACATCTATGAAGAAGGGCCAGTGTTTCTACCGCTCCCGCAGATTGAGAGGAGCTTTACCTCGAGAGACCCATCATTCTGGCTGCTTTGGCGAGCTTCAAAGGGGTCGGACTTGTCTTGGCCTTGTAAGAATGGAAATTTTCACCTGCACTGTACTTCACTGCACATGGAGAGAGCCACGTCTGTCTGAGCAGACTTTTGTACATGGTGTGTCGTTGCCCCTAATGTGCGCTGCTCTCTAGGCCCGAGTTGTGGGCAGCAGTACAAGTGGACCAGTAATGTGCTGGTTCTCACATTGCCTCCACTTGTACCTAAGTTAAGTTCCATCGAGTCATCTGTGTATATTTATTCGACTCACACGCGTTACGAGACGTCAGTATTTTGAAGGGGAAGAGACTGCATTTTAGGTATGCATAGTCCCTAGTGAAGTGGCCTAGGGATAGTTTTGTGACTGTTTTTCTCCCATAGAGTTGTGTGGCTGTTTTTTTGTTTTTAAATTCCTGCTGGCTTAAAGAGCCCATGTAGAGCATCTGTGATTTTTGTTTTGCCTTGTTTTTCTCGGTACATTTGTTGGTCCCTTTGGACAATCATGCGAGAAATTTTATTAATTTTAAACATATGTATATGTTTATATAGTTGCAGTTGCTTCTTTTTTTTTTTTTGGGGGGGGGGGGGGTACACATTACTATAATCATTTGAGGGTTTTTTTTCTGGGAAATCGGAAACGTGAACGTTTTATGGAGTGTCATTAATGCTCACCTTTTATTTTATTTCTGTTGTTTGTGGCCTATTCCTGGAAGCGACTGAGTCAGCCATCTGCGCTAACTTTTTGTTAGATGTGCAGATAATCAAAATATTACAAATAATAAAACTATCTGACTGGGTTTGACCTTGTCCTGAGGTACTGGTCCTTTATGTTCTTATAGGTGAATTTACCTATGTTCTCCACTTCTGATTTCTTTTTCCTATCAATTTTTTTTATGCTTTAGGATGCTTACGTTCTTTTTATCCTAGCTTGCCTGCCCTCATCTTAGCTTTCAGACTACAAGCATACTTCCTGCACAAGTTGCTCGATTAGATACTAGCTCCTAAATTTCGCATTTTTTTCTCTAGTGCTTAATTGCACAATGCCCGAAACACAAAGTTGCTTGTGATTGCCAGCCGCTTGTGACTGCTTCAGCACACCTGACTTTTGAAACACTGCTGTAGAGTTCTTTTTACTGAATGGCACATAGATTGTGGTGTGTTCCGACATTTCCTTCTTGCAATCTGCAATGTGTTAGTCACTCTAACTTGCATGCTCAAATCTGGTTTCCAGCAAACTGCACAGCAGTGTGATGCTGTTCTTGTTCTTGTAATCCTTTCAGAACATACTGCAACATACTTTTTCAGGTAAAAACTTGAAAAAATACATCGATACCAAGACTTTGGAAGAATGAGACGATTACCATACTTACTTGAGTAATAGATGCACTGTTTGTAGACAAGACCTGTACGTCTACTTTCCTGCAGAGCACACATAGTCATTGATCACGTTCTACATAAGAAGCAGTAAATAATGTGGTCGAGACAATGGCTCTCGGCGCAAATGTCCTGCAAGTCTGTAGAATGCGATGATTGGAAATCCATGTACTCCGTGGGAAAGTACGTGCTGGCTTTGTTCATAAGCTGTGCGTCTATTACTCTACTGAAAGCGGTACTTCACGGAGTGTAGTGTTTAGGGAAATGTCGTGTTTGCTTGTTTTATGGAGGAGAGCATAGTGCTGATGGCATCGCCTAGTCTAGCGCTGTAACACAGTTTTGTTCTGTTTTTCTGCGTCTTTCCAAAGTGTCGCAAAATGAGAAAGTGTTGCCAGGCGTGGCAGACTCCTGCTCACAAGACTTCCAATAGACAGGCAGACTCCTGTAAGTGGTGTTTTTTTGTCTGGAATGGCACGCACGGCTTGGTGGCATCTGTGACCCGGAAACACTGCACGTTTTGTCCTGCAAGTCTAAAAATCTCAAACAAACGAGCACCTCTGGAGACATGTTAGGTTGTCAACTCAAGCTATAAAAGATCACAGGTGTACATGCAAATTTTTCCCTATGCAACACAATTTTCTTGAGATAACTTAATTTCTCTTTCAGTTGACTCCATCGTTTTGTTGCCATTTCCTAGTGCACGCTAGTCAGAACAAAACTGTATTAACTATGGCCACATTGTCAGTTGTGCACATTTTTTTAAATCTTTTGTCTAACAGTCAACAAATCTTATTTCTTTTAAAAAGCCATCGCGTAGCGTCAAGAGCATTTCCAGAGAATCTCAGTTGCGATTTGTCGGTGTGTGCAGCACTATTTTCCAGCGAGTGTGTTTCACAGGGACATTTGTGTGATTCTAGAAACATCATTTGGAACATTGGTGGAGCCTGCAAACTGTGTCAAAAGGCAAGTTCTTCGGAAAAGTCCCTTTTTTGTCATGCAAGTCCGGTTGGGCAACAGGACACTTAAATCATGTAGTAATCCTCAAATTGACCCCATTTTTCAGTGCCTTGTACATAAATCGAGAATAAAATGAAGGACTTTCATTGTTTGCTTTTTCATTGTCAAAACTCTTTAGCTGCCGGACGGTGCGTTGCAGTAATAAAGTGTCCAAACGGTATGTGCTACTTATAAAACGCGCGACTGCAGAAGCTTGAAAGAACGGTTAATTGGAGATCAACTCGTTGTGGGACTCAACAATGTCGTGTTGAGTGAAAATTGCACCATCTTCCCGAGGGGAACCATGGGGTGATGCGGAGCATCGCGGATCGTAATTAATTTATTCCCTTCTTGACTGATTTCTTTTGGCCGGCCGGATTTGGGCTGCGGCGGACGCGAGCGGCCGAGAAACGCTAGCAGACGACAGCCGCAGAGTTGCGGGGAAAGCCCACCCCACTGGAAAGCCCTGGCGTGGCGCTGCGACCCGCGCGCCCAAAACTATCCTCCTTTCACTCCTCCGGGGGAACGCGCGCTACCGCTGCTTATATTCACACTTGAAGGAGAGGAGACTAGAGGAGAGAGTTGCGCGTGCGCGCGCGGTGTGAGTAGAAGCGAACGAACGCACAGTGCACGCAGCTGGTAGAGCGAGAGAGCGGAGAGAGTAACGCGCAGCTGTTGGAGAGAGGGAAGGAGAGTTGCGCATGCGTAGTGCGAGTGCGGACTACGACGCCGCGGGACATAGCCCCGAGCAAGAGATGCTCCGCATCTAAAAAAGCTGCTGTTGGGTGCTGCATGCTAAATGAAGGTTAGAGGTCACCTGTGACTCTTGGTAAAGTTCTATGATGAGCAACAAACTTCCTACCGTGCAATATAGGTTTGCCAAAACCTGCCAGGCTGGGACTCCTCGCAGAAAGGTTTTACAGCTCTCCATGCAAGTCCCGAGTCATTCGTGCACACTCAAATCGTAGAGTAAAAGGTCTGCGCATGCAACTCTCTGTTAAGCCTCGACTAGAACTTTGAGCAAGAAACAGCCGAAAGACGTCCCCTCGCTTTTAAAGGTCTGTAAAAAATCGATCGGAGCGCGACTACTCTGTTTTGCTTTTAGTCCGACCGCAGCAAATTGCTACTATCCAATGGTGCCAATCAAGCGGTGCCAAAAGTGCATCGTCACAATGCTCGTTGTCTTTGTGGGTCTGCTATTACGAGCTAAACCAATTGTGCACTAGAAAAAGTGCAGGATCGCTGCGCGATTGGTTAGCCTGCGACGGAAATGCACAAAGACAATGAGTGCCGTGACAATGTGCCTTTAGGGCTGCTTGGTCCTTCAAATTGTAGTGTCGACTGCTGTCGGACTTAAAGTGCAGTGGAGTATATACGTAAGGCTCGTTTGATTTATGTGCACTAGGCCACGCCTGCGTGGAAAAGTACTTGCAGTACGCGCCTCAAAATGGGTCGCTTTCGTAGATCTAATCGGACAGTGTACACCAAGTGCAGGCTGGGGCACAGAAATTAAACAAACGAGCATCTCTGGAATTACTACGACGGGCGTGGGAGTTCCCACTAGTACTTTAAAGGGATACTACAACGAAATTTCGGCGCTCATTTTCTGGTCTATATGTGTTCAAAGGAGCAGTATCACATGGAACATACCAATATCTTGTTAAAAAAGTCTTGGAAAAGGAATCTTAACACGAATTAAACGATTAACAAAGAGCACCTGGTGAATGTCGCTAACGCCTCGTTTGTAATGCCTGTCTAGGAACCTTGACAGTGACGGTGAGTGTCTCGCTTTCGGCCACGACGAGAGAAGGGGAAAGGAGGAGCTCCCCTCTTCCCGAGAATTCCTTTTGTGTGTCGCAGAAGTCGCTATTGTCCCCCTACAAGATTATAGAAGATTAACCCTTCACTCAAAATTCATACAAAAGCAGCTGCTTCGGTGGCTGGAACGACTAGGCCATCCTCTCGACGTCAGCCTCGCCGTAGCTTTGCTCGTCCTGAGACGACCTACGTCACAATTGCGTCGGATGTCACGTGCTCTAAGCTGGGCCTTCTCCGAGCGCTTGCCAGAGTGGGCCGTTTATAACGAAAAATACAGCCACCAGGATCAAAATACAAACGTGAGATTGTCATTTACGGATATTGTGGATCACATTCGACCTATTTTTGAACACGACGGGAATATTTCAAATTTCGTTGAAGTATCCCTTTAGTGCATAGGCTGTTTCACAGTCGTTTCCAAAGAAGCCCCGTTTGCAGGGTGGCGTCCAACTGCATTGCGGTGCAGCAGGAAGTTACCATGGCAACAAATCGTTGCAGCTCGATGCAAGCTCCTGCGACGTAGACAAGGGCTACTTTGTGGACGGGCCTTTAGTCTGATACGTGTTAAAAGAATAGACGTGTAGATGTGCACAAAAGTGACTGGCACATCGAGGGTGCTCCATATCTGCGATGCTCGACCAGGGGACAATGTTGTTCCTGCATCTCGGCCTATGAATGCTGTAAGCGAGTGCAACGAGCGTCTCATTGCGAGATGCTGCAAGACGCGCTTGCAGCAATGCTGGTGCACGCTAGGCGGCGCTGGATGAATCCGCTAGTAATGACACTTTGCGGGGAAAGGTGCAGACTTTGCCTTCCGGGTGATATTGGCTCGGCTACATTTTTACTTGCAGCCGACATTGGGTACGGTCCTCTTTTTCACCCCAGTTGAAAAGCGCCACTAGAAAGAAAAAAAGAAGTAGCTAAGTGAAATTGTTTTTAGAAAATATAGAGATGAAATTTAGTGTTTGAGCCATTGGTGTAACTTAAATGCTAGGTAGTTTTGAATATTATAGCCCTTGCGACTCTGCACATTCCACTCGGCAAACAACGCTCCACAAATTCTTCAGCTGCCTCCAGTCGACATTTAATTGAAAATGCCTCTGTGACAAGAGTTGTATATTTGAATAGACCGCTTGCTAAATCCCGAATGCGTCACGACCCGCACCAAGGGAATCATGGGAGTGGTGTTCCTACAGTTCCCTATTGATCGGTAATTTTCACCAATTCAATGCTTGCACATCCAGAGTCATCCTGAATAAGTGTCGTGTAGATTGCAGAGACCTGTCATATCACTTTTAAAATTTCTCGTCAATGTCAGCGTTTTTGATACTGTGCGTGAAATCCACCCTTCAATCTGGCTGAGCTGCAGAAATATCTTACATAATTATCATTCTCAAACAGCTTCAAATACGTCAATATTAACTTGGATAATGCTAAAATGCTATAAACAGTCCCGCTGACTTTAAATCCTGGTTTAGTCGTGAATTTTCAACTTTTTAAGCAATTCCTGCTAAAACAACAATCACAAGAATGAATATTTTAAGAGATTTTTGCAACTCAGCCAAGTTGAAGGGTGGATTGCATGTAGTGTAAAAAGCGCCGACACTGACAAGAAATTTTAAGTGATAAGACAGCTCTGTGCGATCTACACGATGGATATTCAGGATGACTCCGGATTGCAGTCAAGTGTGTAAGCATTGAATTGGTCGAAATTATTGATTACTAGGGAACTGCAGGAACACCGTTCTCATGATTCCTTAAGTGTGGGCCCAAGTGCTTGGGGGATTAAGCAAACAATCTACTGTTATATCTAGCTGACAAGGTGCCAAAAGATTTTTTAGGTTTGTAGTGTCTTCTCCTAGTTTTGCTACTATTCTTACATGATGCATACCAGCCTCCAGGACAGATGGCGGGTGCAGACATTTATTAACCCTGGAGAGTGGGGAAACAGGACAGGACAACACGAATCTCCAAAAGGGTTAAAAAGTGTCACTCAACCAGCTTGCCTGCATCCTTGAATTAACTCCAGGCTGCAGAACTTTTTTCAGCACTGCCCAATTTCTGCCAAGCACAGTTAGCCTCGTACACCTGCACGAATTGGCGAGCATATAGAAACTTGCATCTACCAAGCTGCAAGTATGTCTCCAATTGCAGATACACAGTTCAAGATTTGCACCCAGTCCCTGGAGGTCCTCACAATGGCATTTTGCCCTGCAGCCATTTCTTGCAGTGGCATCACAAAGAAGAAAAACTAGAGTATATTTCAATGTGCTCTCAATTTTAACATTTCCTAACTGGGCAGACATATCTCCAGAAGATAGCACCAGCAACACCAAAATGGCACGCACATAGACTTGCATGAAAAAAGGCTCCTGGCTAGTGCCATTTTACGATTACGATGGCATGTGTGGCACCCGCTTACTCACCTTCCAAAACAACACATGCATGCTTGGCCACTGATCTCTGAACATTTGAATGGTGCAGTCTGTGCCACTAGCAAAGGAAATCTGATGGTACAAGTTGACCTATGCCACTGCTACATTCTGCCTCAGAAGTTGTGCACCACCCAAACCCACACATATTCAAATCACCATTGCC
The DNA here is from genome assembly GCA_037355805.1 of Ixodes ricinus. Taxonomy (NCBI): domain Eukaryota; kingdom Metazoa; phylum Arthropoda; class Arachnida; order Ixodida; family Ixodidae; genus Ixodes; species Ixodes ricinus. The sequence goes on along the minus strand of JAZHYW010040607.1, from coordinate 23,582 downwards.
AAGTGGTGCCAATGCTTCACATGACAGTGACTACTGATTGCAGTTTCCTTTTCCCATAATCATCGTCCGTGTTCTCATTCCACTATCCCACAAGCATGACACGCATAAGACTTAGATGGTGTGTGCTTTTAATGTTTATTTGTTTTTACACGGAACCGGATCACTGCTGCCTCGTCTCCCTGAGACGCCTCACGGAACTCCTGACAGTTGCAGCAGCGGTGGTGCTGTAACAAGCAAAAGCAAAAAAAAGAAAAAAGGAACCATGAACTCAAAGGAGAGAAAACACCATTCACCTACTATTATAACAGCAAACTTGTTACATGAAGTCATCAATAAAATTTTAATGACAGACTCTGCATAATGAAACGGACCTTACATCCGTGCAAACAAGCGATTCATTTACACTATTGCAAATGTAAAACGGCCAGAGTTCATTATTCGCAAGCATGTCGACTACCTTGTAACAAAGATCATGTTTTGTGGGTGGCTTACTTTTTCCAAGCATGAAGTAAATGTTGTGCCTTCATCTGGCAAACCTACAAAGGGCATCTGTCATGCCCCAGCAGAGGACTGAGTATAAATATAGCCTGCCTTTATTCAGGGTGTTTGTTCAAACTGCGGTTACCTCCAGCAGCTCTAGACGGAAACGACTGAAGTATGCTCTCTCTCTCTCTCTTTCTAATCATGGGTTAGAAACGAAGAAAAGTTCCTAGAAACTAAAACTATAGAGCATACTCCAACAAGCTACTAAATACACAATATGTCATATTACTGTCGGTAGCCTGCACTACCAGCAATTATGGAATTGGAAACCTAGAAACATTTTATTTATAATCAAAATTAGCATATTTATCTACATCAAGACCCTAGTGTTCATTCCAGACCCAATCTTATTGTTCTTGAAAAGGCATAATACTTATGAAAAAATATATTAGTGTTTCAACACTAAATTTAGCGAGTTTCAAAATATTTCACATTCAACCAAAAATGGAGCAGACACTTTTAAATCTGGTAGCACTGTTCCAGATATTTTCAACGTCTTTATCTGGGACCAGGTGATCTGTTTGTACCCTCAAAAGATTCAACCACCTCACCAAACGACATCCCAGCTAGCCAGTGACTGAACTACAACCAGATGCGCAAGTATTAGCAGTGGAACGTCAAATGTGATGAGCCGTCGAGATCAACAAGACAACATATGCATGCAGACTATAGTGGTAGTGATGAGACGACAGCTTTCGCAAGACGCATTTACTGCCGATGTACTGCGGCCGAGCGCAACGCTGTCTTCGCATCCCAAGTGAAGGAGAGTTGAGTAGGGTTTGGCAACGACGACCGTTTTTCTGGTGGTAAGGCATATTAAATACTTTACAAAGGAGCTAGCACCTAAATGACTCCCCTGCCTGGTTCTTTCAAGGCTAAGAGTGGCTTTTGCCCTTATCCACGACAGCTTTTGGGCGCTTAAGCCTGTGCGAGGTTGGCGCTCCATTCACTAAATGGACAGGAGCGCCGCCGGAGACTGCCACTCCAGCACACTTTTCGTGCACAAAGTATTTCTTGGACCGCGAGTGACTTCTTCGCGCTCCGCGACGTCATCGTCTGCAAACAAGGTGGCTACGCTGACAGAAACATTGTCAAGACAAAAGGCACTCACGTACCGCCGCTCCTTTTCATTTGAATAGCGCTTAATCCAGCAGGAAAAACCGATTTGATTTGAAAGCCAAGACGGAACCACGGAACATCTGACAAGTTTGAGTTTCCTACGTCAACAAGTGGGTTCAAGAATGTTGTTTTTCATTTAAATCTGAACATGCATGGTCAATAAACAGCAATTGGTCAAGGTAATTTTCCGCATACATGCTCAAAGCAAGTCTTCAAACCTTTCAGGAATATTTAAACATTCATAGAAACTTCACAACGTCGCCATCTCTTTACAGTCTGCCGCTCCATACAGACCCCCCCCCCCCTTAATTACCTTCCAAATAATTTCGGCTCCTGCCACCCGTATCCACTGAATGCCAGGTTCGTCATAACCGTGCGGTCGGAAGGAGTTTGTGGCTTGTCGATAGTTTCGGTGTGTCGCGCTCCTGTACTCCATGCGCTGTTTAGTTCCTGCGCTCAGAGTATGAAACTCGGATCGCGGACTTAATGCGCTGTGACGAGCCGCAAAAGACGACTCGCGCGGCTCGTGCGAGCTCCGGTGCCGCGCTGTGCGAGCGCGAGGAGAAGGAGATAAAAATAAAAAGAAGAAAGGAAGTTCTGCATGGAATCTCGGAGGTTGACGTGTCTTTCCTGAGCTCGGAGCCCATTTCTCTTGACGACCACAACAAATCGTCACATATGGCGCCCGAACGGGGACCCGGGTCTTCAGGAAATTCACGCTAACAACCTATGTGGGGACGGCGCTCACTTCGACCAGGTCTCCACCAACCACTGTCGCCTGGACGGCCAAGGTTTCAAGGTAACTCCAAGATGGCGGAACGTTCCATCGAAGCTTTCCGAAGGCTGGATGACGACGCCAAGGACGCCGCATACCAATCAGTCGTCAGCGACACGGAGATCCTGAAAGCCGAGGTGGATCAGCTACGCCTACAGCTAGCAGAGCTCAAGAACGCGACCTCTGCGCAACCGATCGACCGGCTGGAGGACACATCGCGCCCTTGCGACGACGCCACCAACAGACAGCTACAGGCAACAGAGAATTTGATCTGCGGACTGCTGGCACCTGTCGTGGATCGTCTTGATCAGCTCGAGGCAAAGATGAGGAGTACTTCGTCGGCAGAATCGCTGTGCAGCGCAATCTCTATCGAAGACCTTTCCGAGAGCAAGTCCGCCAAGAAAAAGAGGCCCAAGGCACCCAAGAAAAAAGCTCCTGTCCAAGCTGAGTCAGCCGCAGACACTGCAGTCACACCAGACCGGCCGACAAAGTCGCTGACCAACGTGGCTGTCAGCTCGGTTCCTCAGCTAGGCAAGGACATCATCGCCTGGTTTCACCAGATGGATTTCTGGTTCCAGACGTTTAAAGTCGCACCAAGTGAGGCCATCCCATTGATTGTATCCAAGCTACCATCTAAGGACTTCATGTGGGTGAGGTACCACCTGAAGACAACCAAGGTAACGACGTGGGAGCAAATGAAGACCGCTTTCCGTCGTCGTTACAACCTGGACAACGAAGTTGCAGCGAAACAGAAGATGTTCGGCGCAAGTCAGCGTTCGGGAGAGTCCTGCACAGACTTCGCCTTCCGCAAACTGGAGCTCATCGACGAGTGCAACTACCCAGAGACGGAGGCGGAGAAATGCAGGGTTATCCTGGCAACACTGTCTGACAAACCACGAAAGCACTACTTCGACAGACTCTTTGCTTCGTTGGATGAGTTGCTGGACTCATTCCTCCGCTTCGACCAGGTAGTCTTCAGCCAACCAAAGACACCGGCATTGACTGTAGCTGCAGAGCCAGTTCAAGCTGCGCAGGTAACCAAGAAAGCGCCCTCCTTCCCGCTCTCGAAGCAGGACCGGTCGCCGCCTCGTCAGAACGCGGACGACGGCCATTGTCAGCAGCCTCTTTCTCCACGCGAGAAGCAAGAGAAGCAGCACGTGTCGCCTCAACGCCCGTCAAAAGCTTCGCAGAATTTTCGGCGTTCTTCGTTTCGTCACCCGGAAGTTCGTCCGCTGTGCCTCAATTGTAAGAAGAGCGGCCACTTCGTCACGCGGTGTCGGCAGGAGCTCACACCAGAATTTTTGGAGTGGCAACAGCGCTTCGAGTCCACTGCAGCACCGACGCAGGGAAACGACAAGCTGATGCCTCTGACGCCTGCGAGAGGTCATCAGTAGTTCGGCGCATCCCATGTGGCGCAGCAGTGGGCACCAAAACAATTCAGGTTCAACTGAACGGACAGCCTCTGACAGCTTTCTTGGATTCAGGGGCAATGAGAAGTCTCATCAACGTTTCCATCGCCGACCAGTTGCACCTTCTGATTCAACCTTCTTCCATCCGTCTCCATGGTGCAAGTGGTCAATTCCTCACGAACCTCGGCGAAGCGACTGCCACAGTGACAGCTGACGGACAGACGCTGAACCAGGCATTCATCGTGGTCCCACATCTGGAGGAAGAAAAGTTGCTCCTTGGTGACGATTTCCTGACAGCGTGCAAGGCCATGATCGATTGGGGTGCAAATAGCTTCTCGATTCCTCCGCCTACGACATGTCATAAGGTCATCTTGGTTACGGAGCAGCTGATACCTCCGCGGTCACGAAAGCTTGTTCAAGCACGCCTGAAGAATCCTGTCCGAGGACAATCAACGAAGATAGAGGTGAGCGGCACAAAATTGCTCTACGACCGCCACTGCCTTCTAGTTGAACCCATGGTTATGGATAAGACCGAGAGCACGTTCTACGTACTCCTGGCCAACCCGTCATCTCGACCAGTGGCTCTACCCTCTGATGCTACTGTCGGAGTCGCTAGGGGGGTCACAAGTGTCGAAGACATCGAGCTTAGCGACGACGAAACTGCGTCCATCTTAAGTTGCTCAAGCCTGCCTTCGCCGGAGGACCTGGATCGCCCGAATGCTTTGGAAATCGTCGGCCCTCAACATCAACCGCTATCGGTTGAGGGTGTCACGTTCAACATTGGTTCAACGCTGGCACCTGAAGAGCTTCGAAAAGTTCAAGAGCTTCTTGCGAAAAACATGGCTTGCTTCGCGCGAACCAGCACTGACGTTGGAAACTGTCGGCTTGAGCAGCACTCCATTCCGACAGGTAATGCGAGACCTATCTCCCAGAGACCACGTCGACTGTCGCCGGCGCAGCGTGATCTCGTCAAGGCGATGATCAAGGATCTCATCGATGCCAAGATTGTGCAACCATCGCGCAGTCCGTGGGCATCCCCCTTGGTCTTAGTCACGAAAAAGGACGGATCAACACGAATGTGCGTCGACTACAGAAGGATCAACGCGGTCACTGATGACACTGTCTACCCCTTTCCGCGAATTGAAGCGCCTCTACCCGATGACTGAACTTTTGGAATTTATAGTGTGTGCACTTGTTTATAGCGTGCCTTCTCATTTAGCATTTTGTATGTACATATTTATTCACTCGCGTGCATATCTCAGAGCGCGGTATTTGTTTAATGTTGTTTTGTTTTTGTCTCATGAAAGCGCACTGTCGGGTCGACAGTTTCTAAAACCCCGGCATGTGACGAGCCGCAAAAGACGACTCGCGCGGCTCGTGCGAGCTCCGGTGCCGCGCGTGCGAGCGCGAGGAGAAGGAGATAAAATAAAAAAGAAAAAAGAAGTTCTGCATGGAATCTCGGAGGTTGACGTGTCTTTCCTGAGCTTGGAGCCGATTTCTCTTGGCGACCACAACAAATTGTTGCATGCATGCACTGAACTCTTCTGCCTGATGGTCTTCCCCAGATGACAGATATTAACTTTCACCTGACCTAGTGCCACAAATATTATTCATACAGAAACAAGATGCAAAAATGTTTGAAATGTGAATACTTAAAAATAATCTCCAGAATGTGGCTTCCACTCTTATAAAAACCCGCTTACCGTTGCCATACACGATTAGACTCGACTTACGTCACCACCCAGAAAGCAGCAGTATTGACCGACTGTCCTGAGCGAATGTTCACAATCTCCATACATCATCGGGTCAACAGTTCTCAGGACTGCTGACCCAATGATATATGAAGACTAATCGTAAGTATCCCGGATTAATCTTTTGTGTGGAGCTCTCAAATAAAACCAAAAGAACAATAATTGCAACAGCAAATATTCTTCAAACTGGAACCCCACTATGCTCCTGTTTCACCTCATGTTGTACCACAGTGAAGTCTAGAAGCGCGAGCTCATAGCGTTGGCAGCTGCTCTTGAGTCACGAGAGCTTGTGCCGTCTGAGTTGTGCCCCAGAGCAAGGAGCTCGCGCTTGTAGCCTTTCCTGCGGTACATCATAAGGTGAAACGAAGTATAGTATTGGCAGCATGCAACACCTAAAGGGGGCACGCCGTCCCGCACTGGCAGCTGGTTGGCAACGCTGATGACACCATCTGTGTTACTTCCGTAGTGATGCGCTGCCCACCCTGACCCATTCTTATGCACCCGCAGCGTCTTGGCTGCGGGTGCAGCTAAGATTCTTGATCTTGCTCCAGAGCAAAGGTTTACCACCTTGACATCCAAAAACCTATCCATACCTTGCATTACTCTGTGTACTGTTCTCACAGCATTCAACCTGCAAGGAGTCGTTCAGAACTCAGAGTTCAATTGAGACCTCTGCAGTTGTGAGCGGCAGCGACGGCACAACAGAAGTACCTGTGTGTCAGGTGGTCCAGAAATCATTACGGGGCGACATTGACCAGTGCTGTTAACCCATAAAATCTATGTAAGAAGTATATTTTTCTCGTTATCATCATATTATTCTTCACCCGCTAGCGGATCGAGTAGACGTGCTGTGATTGAGACGATTGTAGCTGTTTTCACCAGTGGATGGAAAGGATTTGTGTTCTCAATCTCCGGGCCTTGTGTAAAAAGGTTAGTGCTGACTGTCGCCCCATTTTGAACACTCAGATAAGTTGACACTGATCGGAAACTAAGATCAGCGGCTACAGACAATGTCTATACCGAAATGCTCACCTGTAGACGTAGGCGCCTCCGGCCACCGTTTTCGCGCACGACCGACACTTCCAGATTCCAACGCAGGTACGCTTCATGGTTTCCTGTTTAAAGTTTGAGAGATAGAAACGATGTAGCCGGGCAAGTCTGTCATATCAACCATGAGATGCGCTCGACAAGTGAGAACGAAGTGGACAGCACGCTTACCTTTCCGCAGAAAGTGCAGGTGTACTTTGCGTGCTGCGTAATTTCAATCTTCTTGGCCATTTTCCTGAGGAGGCACCATACCTGGTGCCGTACTTTCCCACGATCCCGACCTTCTTCGTACGCTTGGCCCTGAAATGGACGCACACACCGCACGCAACATTACTAAAAACGAAGCGTAAAACGAACGTGCGGAGACACTCAGAAGTATCAAACGGTAAGGTAAAGAAGCCTAATTTCGACTCGTTGTAGAACATTTAGGGGATTATCTAACGATTTAATACGATTAAAACGGATACAGAATTACATTACCATTTCGGAATATTCCTCTTTCGGCGACGGCGTCCGAGAAAAAGGCTCGTCGTTGCTAGACGACGCACGATGATCCGTCGAGAAATGCCGGAAACCCCAAAACCACAGGATTTATTTTGTGAAGCGGCCAAGAGAAACAAGCTCAAGAAGCAAAATGTTTGTCCTTAATTATTGTTAAACAGGTTATAAATTTATTTATTACTAAATATATTATTAAAATATTGTTTGTATTTTTCTTTTGCGTTCGTTTATTCGTCTCTGACGACCCTAATGCTAAACTTCATAACTCGTATGAGGCGAATATGGCCGCCATACCAAATGCGCTTCATTCGTGCAATAGAGTTTGAGAGTGACCCGACGCAACTCTCACGGTTCTTATCGAAACAAACTAACAGCCGTCCATTCTTCGGCAGCCCATTGCAGTGGACAACTCCTGTCTACTGCTATAAAATCCTGACCGGTTTGTGGATTGTGTTGTTTCTGTGCTCGGATACACCCTTCCAGAACCTCGCAATGTCTTTGGACGAGGTAAGGAAACCCACGATCGCCGCAAAAGCGTTGTTTTTCCTCGAGCCGAGCTTCGAAACCGCCTGGGATCCCGGTCGCGGCAGCCCTCCTAAAAGCGTCGCCAACGTTTGACGTGGCGTGCGGATCATTGGATGCCGCAGAAATTGGGCTCCGATTCGTGATATTCACTCTATCCTATCGTCGTCTTACTTCCCAATTTCGAGGTCGGAAGATCAAATATTCCGCTGACCATGTATTGAGGCGTTCTTACGTTCGGTTTCGCTTTGCAGCGTACGACTTAGCGCTCCCTACCTGAGCTAACATGATATCAAGTAACCTTGTTTGCAGGAAGATCTTTCGGACGTAAGTAGGCTCTACGTATTTATGCTACGGATTGCTACTTGATGTTTCGTCTGCCGTGTGTTCTGGGGTGGGGTGATGTTTGAAATACTTTCTTGTTATGACGAATCCTCGGCATACAATTTTGATGATTAGCTGCGGATTTCAGAACTTACTCACCGAGGTGAAGCTAGTGTATTCAGTAGTAGTTGCACTATGAAACCTTGATTGTTAACGTATTACGGTCGTATATTCCATCCTACTCTTGCTCTAAGTACTCTCTTCAGGGTCGACTTTAGCCCCTAGAAGTCGATCACCCGTAGCTTATACGTATATCAACGCAATTCTAGTTCATTCATTATTTACACGCAAATCAAGCTCTGCTAGCCGTCCACTACTAAGCCCATACATACCGCGAGCCTTTTAGTTTGTTAGAAAGGCGGTTGAGCAGAACATTTTGGTTATGCTAAAACCCTGGTCCTTTTTTTTATGTGTTTTTGTATGCTCGTGCAGGTAGGACTCGTCATATTACAACGGAATTCAGCCAGTTCGAGCTCCCTTTGCTTTGTAGCAGGCCCACGGAAGTCTTCCTACCGTTCCACGCTGTTGACCGCGGTCCTTCCAACGAAGCCCGGCCCGCGGCTCGTTTCGAACAGACCCGCTGCTTCCGGCGCAAAATGAAGTGCATGTAAAGAAACGGCGCTGCAACACGTTCTAAATGCGCAAACGCGAGGATACCAGAAAGAACGAGAGAAACTGCATTCTGACGCGGGTCCTCTCGCCAGAATATTAATTGAAGATTGTCATCACCGGCGTCACCATTCTAAGTCTCTTGTTTCGTGTCTCTGTGACTATGTTTCTTCGCATTCTCATGTACATTCTGCTTAATGTCCTTTCTACAACTATTGCATAGTGTCAGCATTAGTTCTATCATTCTCATTAGTGTTTTGTACTGATCGAAGGTGCCAAATTTCGCGTGCGCTTTGATTATATGCCTGGTGAATTTTCTTGGTCACGATTCTTGTGTAAGATCATAATTGGCTAAATATTAAATTTCATATCGATGTATTGGAGTATACGTTTTCATCCACCTTACGGTACTGTTTTTCATACATTAATTTAACAATCTTTTTTTAATGGTCATTTTGGATATTTTATTCATTTTTATCTCTTTTATAATTACTCTTTTCCTGACCCCTCCGACGGATCTCTAATCCGGCCCCATAGTCAAAGTTTGAAGACCCCTGCTTTTTAGGCTTGTAGGCAGTGAACACCCCTTTAAATCAGGGCTGTATAACTCTAGAGCGCGCGTCACGAGAGCGCATCTGCGCACCGTGGAAAGTTTCGAGGATGGTATTCGCAACTATACGGTTACCTAAGGGTCCTCCTATTCAATGAAGAAGGCAGCATTCAGATGCAGTTGTCGAGGACAAATTTTAGTGCGTGTCTTTTTTTTTTGGAAACTATGATTATGATGATGTCTTATATATTAAAGTAAAATCTCATATTGTGTTTTTTATCAGCCAAAATTTACTTGAAGAGGTATTAATCCTCCGAAAGTAACCTAAGGCATGGCCATCACCAGATTTTGATGCTAATTACAAGCAAATGCCTAATTTGGCATTTGGCAAAGAACGCATTATGGAGAATGCGTAAGATCTTTACGTACCAAAGATATTTAATGAGCTTCACGAAGACTTGCATAACACAGAGTCGGTGAAAAAATTGAGCGAAAGCTCTCAAGTGTGTCTGCTAAAGCCCATCTCAAGACCGATCGAGAAAAAAAGTTCTGATGTTTTGTCGGTCCATAGGTGAGGTTTCGTTATGGAAATGCTGTGTCACATAGTGTGGGTAATCATATTAAAGTACGCTCCTTTTGCTTAAAGCGACTCCGCAAACAAATTTTGTTAGCATTTGTGTTTTTCTGTTTCACTACACGAGCAGCATGCTCATCAAGGTGGTGTTCATCATACAAGCCCTAGATGGCTTTGATGAACCCGTGTCTGTGCCTGGTTCTGTGTTCGTTGCAATACGCTATTATTATTAAACTATTATTATTATTATTAATAGCTCAATCGACTAATCCTGTCACAACACAAACAAAAAAAGCTAAAAAAAAAAACTTTGTTATTCTTAACTTAGGCTACATCAGCACTTGGCAAAGGAGTTATTCACCTGAAACGCAGCCGTGAAGGAGCTTCCGGGCGTTGCCAATCCCGCCAGATTGTTCTTCGAGCTTGCACGGTGCGATCGGCTCTTTCGGCTACCGATGATAGACCTAAGGTTATTTGATACAACTTTGATCGTGGGAATCCGTGGAATTTGCTCGGCAACACTGAACCAAATCTATCTATACCTCGGCACCAAATTTGTTCGGTGGATGGATAGCCACGGATTTGATTTTCGGCGTTTGTTTTTAACGCAACAGTGTCAAATCGCTATCCATTTCGCTAAGATAGTGCCAGCGTTTATTGGTAGCTACTAGACTTGGGCAATAACCGACACGTGAAATCGGCGAGAAACTGTACGGAAAACAAAGCTGCATAAAAGAAGTCGAAGAAATACGCCCTTCGCTGGTTTCATAGCGAGAGCCGTATGAACCCTGATTGACATGAGCGTTCATATCAACTCAGGTACTTGACCTAACGTCTCGGATATACAGATTGTAAGAAAAGTAATAATCAAGAGGTTTCCGGTTTCATTTTTTTTGCCAATTTTTTCTTTGTATATATATATATATATATATATATATATATATATATATATATATATATATATATATATATATATATATATATATATATATATATATAACGGGAAGCGCTCTGGTGAGTCCCCCGATTCTCCTGCTCAGCGGGCACGGCGGAACTGCTCGCGATCATGGCTCGCGAAATGTCATTTCCGAATGCAAACAACACTCTTCACTGTCCCAACGTAGTGCTGCAGCCGGTATGGGATTGTACCTTACTGGAGAGTTTTAGTATTGCGCATAGAAGCAAACGCAAGCGGTGTGCGTTTGCGTTAGAGTTGCGTGCCCCACGTTGTGCGTGCGCCTCATCGCCATGCGCCATCCAAGACCGCAATTTTGGGCTCCGCGCACGCGCAGTGTGGAACACGCAAAGCTAACGCAAACACACAGCGCTTGCGTTCGCTCGTATACGCAATACTAAAACTCACTACTGTTTCACCGGCTTCCAACGCCAACGAAACGTGCTGCAGTGAGCAGACGTGCAAGCAGGTAGGCGTTCCTTCGAACTGGAAAGGCTGAGATTGGCAAAACGACGGAGCGTAAAAATGAAAGTAACTAAATGTTATGAAAAAATTGGTAATTAAAAAAAATTATTTTTATTATTTTATGTTTTTACTTTGGGCATTTGGTTTGGAAGGATATTGGCGGCGACTTTGGACGTTTTGCCGATTGTCAAAAGTCGCGACTTTGATAGCAAAATATACTTTACCCACAATTAATGTAATTTTACATGGATTTCTCACATTAGCTAGAATGTTTTCATTGATTTTAGACTATTTTTATTTTATTACTTGGTAATTAAAAATGCTGCAATTGGCACCAGTGATGATAATTAGCACACTTTTGATTGTCATATTTGTTCGCGCGTTTGAAATTAGATCATAAGCAACAAATTATATTAGAGCTTGAAAAATTACGTATTAAAATATCTGAATTTTAATATTATTATTATTAATACAAATCGCGGCAATGTATGCCCCCAATTAACGCCAAGATCACGAAAATACGCCATTTAACCATAATAGTCTTTCCAGAAAGGTATAATTTTGTTTTCTTTTTAGCATATGAAAAACTCTGACATCGTTATCAAGATAGACAAACAGTCAAACACTGGATGTAATATAAAGTCCTATGCGTCACGCGTTGCTATAAAAACACACACACACACTTCAGCTGTCTGACTCGGATTCCGTCTTTGGGTTGTTGCAGTGAGAACAGCGTTTATTAATTTATACGTTTTGTGGACATATTGTAAAAATTGGAATTATTCTCTTATTCTTGTGCTGGGAATAATGTTAAACCAATTAATCATCTAAATACCCAAAAACCCATTAAAAGGCCCGCAGTTCATTATTTCCCATGACAATTATCTGAGCGAGAAAAGGCAGCGAGAACGCACAAATATCAGCACTGATTTTTTCAACAACTACAACATACAAATATCAGCCTGGATCGAACATGTATGTCACAAAATAAAGTTTCCGCGAACAACTTCTCTAACTAAATAATTACGATGTGAGACACATCTTGAGTTATGAAAGAATCCGAAATTAAGACCTATATCGAGAAATTAAATCCAAAATAGAGGTTAGTTTCGGTTTCGCTCCAGAATTAAAACGCGCATCCTTGCGTAAATATTACGCTAAACACCGTTCTTGTTTTCAGGGTAAAGAGGTGACCTGCGCTCATAACACCCTAGCTTCCTCGTATTACCAGAAATAATTTGTGTCGCTCAGTGAAGCCAGCACACTAGACAGGCTCAACAGCGGCACGCATCTCCGACCCTCACTATAACCGCCATTTTGAGCAGAATGAGTGGTTGGAGTCGCGAGAGGAAATCTATCTATCGCGAAGTGTGGTTATTGAAGGAAGACGCGTACGAGGCGCTCTCGCGAGTATATTCTGCGCTCCGGCATCCGAAGCGGCTGCTATAACACTCAGTTGGGAAACTGCCATAGAGCCTGCTTTAAAGAAGTGGCTCCGATCCGTACTCGAGAACCGAGCTAATGGCGATCGCAACGCCGCCATTTCTCCCGTAGCGTCCACTCCGGGAACTGCATGGGTGCACACGTCGAGTCGTGCAAGGGCCGGTGGCGCCATCTCGCAGGGCCATCTCACAGTGGCTATATGAAACCTTTCACGTTTTAACTCGGCGCTAAAGAGTGGCGCTGTTATCGTATTTAGCTCGGTATCGGTGGACGTCAGCGGTCCAGGTCTCAAGGGTGAGTTTCCCAACTGAGTGTTTCAATAACGTTGTATATAACTTACCGCTTCCTTCAAAACTTCGTGTATTCTTAGCCTGGCTCCTTTCTAGCGAAAATCGTGCCCGACAAATGGCGATTCAGTCGGAGTATTGCCAAGGAAAAAAAATAATAATAAAGGAAGGGGGTAGACAGACGCTTCCGTAGCGCAGCCATACACGACTTTTCAACAAGCGCGTCGTATCTCGCCTCAGGCGAGATACGACCGCCGCGCCGTCTGGCGGAACAATCGCATAGAAATGGAAAAGAGTCAAAAACGAGCGCGGGCGTTGCACAAGCACCGCTTTGCGTAGATGGAGTAATGTAGTCTAAAGTTTACGATGTTGGCACCGATCGTGCTTCGCGAGAATCAAGCTATAACGGTAATTTTATTGTTTATTTTATTTTGTGGTTGACTAGTTTCCGCGTAAGGATTGCGACATGGTCCCTTGTCGCTTGCCGTGCTATATTTCCAACATCACGATGGAGCGTCATTAGGTCCGATGAAAGGTGTTCCCACTTCAACATTGGGCGTCTTTGCGGACTTTAGCGCGGGTTTGGCGGGGTGCGGTCCGGATGTCGACTGACCGTCAAGTCTACTGTCAGATGCGTCTGCACCACCTGGTGTAGGGGTATTCCTATATTGCTTCCACGGGCGTGAGACTTTCCATTTTCCCGAGGAGCAGACTGGAGTTCTCCCGGGGGGGGGGCGGGAGCGTATGGTACGCTGACCAGCACCTGACTCCGCACTCGGGAGATTCCAGCATCCGCCACGCTGGGATTCCCACTCCCGTATCTTGCCAATAGACGCAACGTGGTGCAGACTTTGTTTACGCGCCACTAGCTCAAAGCTGTTACATGGCTGTAAACAGCGTATCGATGTGATCAGACCATGGGCGAGGAAGTCTGCGCCCAATCTCACACCACCGGGGGCACGAGCCTGGTGCATTCCCTATATTGCTTCCCCTTATTAAGCTATCAAAAGTGCATAGGTTTGATTTCATAATGCGTGAGCGTTGGTAATAATTTTGTAAAGGATACAATGAACTACTTCATATTTGTTTTCCCCTAAAATTTTAAAGTTTTGTATAGAAGTCGGTCAACACTGTTTACGGATGGAAGGATGGAAAACAAGAGGATTACAGTGGAAAAGAGGAGGTTAGAAGGCTGCGGGAAAATTGAATGAAAAGGATTATAGGGGAAAAGAGGAGGTTAGAAGGCTGCTGAAAATTATCCAGGGAAAATTGAATGAAGTAAAGCGGACTAGTACAGCTGGAGAGAGGCGGGACCGAGGAAAATTGGAACTCGCTCCCGTGTGGCTTCGGCCCAAACTCTCAACCCTGTTTCCCAGTGGGCCCAGTGTTGGGGCTGTGACGACTAGGTTTGGCCAAAAAAACCTCCTTCGCCGGGAAAAAAAAAAAGAAAGTTTTTCGAGTTATTTTTTTTTGCCCGATTTTTTAATGGTCATTTTTGCGATATCCCAGACTGCCTGGTGACAGTTACAAAAAGGCAATGGAGAAATAAATTGACTTAGAGGACGAAGGGAGGAACCATACCTTTGGTTGGTTGGAAATGTTTTTATTGATCAGAAACGGAAATATGTGACCCAGTCAGTCTTGGCTGGTGCCGTATATGATCCGGGGTGGGGGAAGGGAAATTAGATGTAATGAATACGATTAACCTCCCTCACAATGTGAAAAGGAGGGGTTAAAAAATCTCCTTCCGACGCTTGGGTGATCCGGATGGTCTCGTCCATTCCGCCAAGCTCTTCGGTCTTCGATCTTCGGGGATGTTCCGAAGGATCTCTCCTTTCTTTATGGAAACTTTTTTTCCTACGCTCGGTGGCGCTAATTACCGCCTGTTATGAAAGATACAGCCATTAGCGCCCGTCCATCCATTCGTCGAATTTCGCTAGAAGGTCGAAGGTTGACCGAACTAGTCGAGGTTCAACCGGGTTTGATGTCGAACTCCAGGTTCGACTAAAATTCGCGACATCTCTAATTTGAAGGGTCAATAGCACGACGTGCATATTTATTAGAGGATGGAAATCGAGCTCGAATCGAATATTGGCTGAAAAGCCGAATTTTCGATATTCGATATTCAAACCGAATATCGAATAGCATTTATTTTTAGTTGAAATACTGTACACGGTATCAGTATTGCATAGTGCAGAATTGCTGATATTTGATGAATGGAATTTTTCGGAAACTTGAATACTAGAAATCCGAGAGTCTTATGGAATTGTTCAGTCAGTCATTCGATTCAAATTCGAAACTCGAGATATTCGCACACCCTATAATTTTTGTAGGACATAACCGAGAGACTCCTTTGATAGTTTCTGGGGGTGTTGCATCTTAACCTAATCGTCTCAAATTACAATATATATATTTTCCCGCAATTTCTAGAAATACGATTTTCAATTTCACTCAATTTTAAGTTGGCTTTTCAATTCGTTGGCTTTTGTGAGAGGTTTTGTTGCAGAAAATTCCGAGCACTCGGTGTAAGCCCTGTCCTCAAAACATCAAAAATCATTAAAAAAAAAACAACTTCCTAAATCACTTTGTTGAACTGAGAAAAAAAAAGCATTAAAGAGAGTGGGCTCATGTTTCTGCGGTGCTTCGTGAAAATATGATAGCATTGTTTGTCTTCTGTGAAGGTTTATATTCCACTGATTAAATTTCCCCGAACCCTCAATGAAAGCTGGTCACCCAAGCATGAGATGTCCGTACATTTTCATTTCACGAAGAATGTTCTACTCAGCACGTCGATCGCCGCTTCTGTTCAGCTATCTCTTTGTTGGTCCGCCCCACGTAACTTGAGCCAAGGTATAAAAGTGTTTTGGTGCCTTTTAGGAAGACGAAAACAAAGAAATAAGCATGTTCATTGTTTAGAGCAAGTCAGGCTATTTTTCGTACTTTACCCAATCAACTAATTAAGATAAATTAATGAACTTCTAAATATTCAGTTTCGAGCTAAACTTTCGATGACAAAGTTGTATTCAGTTTAATTAGAGCTAAAGTTTCGATGACAAAGTTGTTGAGCGTCCTCAGAAACATCCAATTCAGTGGTTTTTATCAAGAAACCTCTAACACTGTTCGTTTTACAGGGCTTTAAAAAGAAAAAAAATAAGTAAATTATATTTAAAAAAAACGCCAATATTTTAACAGCGTTTTGTCAACAGTGTTTTATTCAGCATACGGGCCTAGTTTATTCAAGCCACGGCTGAGAGCCCTGCAATACAAGGCTCTCAAGCGCAAGGTCACATGTTTTTTTTCGTAATTTGTGGGCTTTTTTGAAGCCCAGAAAAACGAACAGTGTTCGAGTGTTCTTGATGGAAGCCACTGAATTGGATCTTTCTGAGGACGCTCTACAACTTTTTCATTGAAACTTTTGCTCTAAATTGAATATTTGTAAAGTTTATTAATTGATCTTAATTAATTAGTTAATTGGGCAAAGTTCATAACATAGCCGGACTTGCTCTAAACAATGAACATGCTTATTTCTTTGGTTTCGTCTTCCTAAAATGCACCAAAATATTTTTAAACCTTGGCTCAAGTTGCGTGCAATACCATATATACTATATACATATGGTATTGCACGTAACTTGAGCGAAGGTTTAAAAATATTTTGGTGCATTTATATACATATATATATATATATATATATACGTATACATAGGCGTAGACTTCGGGGGGGCATCGGGGCTCGTGCCCCCCTGGTGAATCCGGGGGGGGGGGAGGGGCAGAGGCAGCCCCCCCCCCCCTTCCTGGGCCCGGCCCATGATCCTTACCGAGACACTGTTTACGTGCCATGTAACGAGCTTCTAGTAGTGGCATGTAAACAAAATAACGCCCATGTTGCCTTTATTGACAAAATACATGGGAAATGAAATCCCAGCGTGCTTTCGTTAGCTTCAATCTCCAGTTCTGGCGAAAAGGTAACGCGCAGCACCCCCCCCCCCCCCGCCCCCCCCCCCGGGAATAATGGGTATAGTCTACACCGATGCCTATATATATATATATATATATATATATATATATATATATATATATATATATATATATATATATATATATATATATATATATATATATATATATATATATATATATATATATATAATGTATGTATCGCGAGGCATTATGAAGACTGCGGCGCCATTTCCAGGGAACGACTCGTCCCGCGCATGCGCGCGATAAAGACAGGAAAATGGCACTTCCATTTCTTCAAATCGCCCCAAAAGAGAGAAAAAAATGGGGTGCACAATGGTAGAGTGTGGGACACGATATCTTGTTCTTCGGAAAGTTCGAATCTTTTTTCCCTCAATTTATGCATTTATTATTTTCCCGTGCATGCGCACGCGTTTGGTGTTAGATAACAATTTTCCAAAAACAGCTACTTAAAAAAGAAAAAGAAAGAATAAGACATGGGTGCGTGCTTTGAGGTCTGCGATACCAGTTACGCATCTGTGTATAATTCCTTTTCCATCCTCCTCGCAGCAATTCAACAAGGCCGCCGAACAGGTGAAGGAACTGACGGAGCGACCCTCGGACGAGGAGCTACTCGAGCTGTACGGACTCTTCAAGCAGGCCAACTTCGGCGACAACACCACCAGTAAGCAAACTCCCAACTGTTCTTTCCTTTTTTTTTTTCTTGCGGGGTTTAAAGTTTTGGTTTTTTTACGAACGCCATAGCAAGGCCCGAGTGCTGGATTATCTACGTCACCCGCTGGAGGCCAGTGCGGGGCGCAGGTTTCACAAGACGCGGTCGTGAGCGTTCGGACTCGTGTTCAGCCAGTGAGGACGCGATTCCCAGCCGAACGCTGACGACGCGGTACCCGTGTTCAATCCGTGTCGTGCGCTGGTCTCCGGTCCCGTAGGTAATGGACAAAGTGTCTGCCAAAAAAAACATTAACAGGGATTTGTTCACCGCAAAAATTAACTAAGCATCGCCGAACGCTCATTCTCCACCCGAACGACAGCGCTAGCGGTTCAAACCAAAGTTTCGTAACTAACTGTTGTCTTATTCTAGAGTTGTGATTTTTTTTAAATTTTTGATGGGAAGATGGCGAGCCAACGGAGCTCTCGGATACATGGTGTTGGAAGGCGCCAGTTGCAGAAAACGGGCGATAATGGGCCCCATTTTTTCTATTGAAAGCTCCAGTCACGCTTAACTTTTGAATTAGACACCGGTTAGTTGTGAAATTTTGGCATCTGGTTCGAACCGCTAGCGCATTTGGGTGGAGAATGAACCTTCAGCGATGCGTATAGTTTATTTTTGCGGTAAAGAAAACGGTGTAAATGTTTGGGGGGCACGCCGTAGAAATCTTGGCACATAAATACTTTAGACCAATGTTCTTTAAAAAAAAAAAAGATCTCCAAGCTCCGGCTCTAAAAACATGCTTTTCATCGTAAGGCTTGTCAAATTGAGGCGCTGAAGAAAACCGGCTTTCTGCGTTAAGTCCTAATTTCGAACTCTTTTTTGTTCGCGTTGCGCCCATTGAAAAGCATGCGGGAAGGGCCTCAGCACGCACCTCGTATCGCTGCGCCGCAGTGTTCTTCCGCAGCATAAAGGCCGTCTGCTTTCATCGCCGTCACCATGGAAACGAACGCCGAATGAATGGAAGCACGCACGGTACTGCCGCATGAAGCCAGCAACAGCTGACGCTATTTTCCGAACGCCCTGCTAACCAAAGTTTAATAGTTTTGTTATGAGCAGCCGCAGGGCCCGCGTGTATCACTTGGGAGCGTGTTAACCCAACCCCCGCCTGAACGCAGGGTAAAAATGCCTGCGTGTATTATAGTTGTGGCTGGATATTTCGGTGGGAGGGATTGGGCGGGGGGGGGGGGGGTGAAGCGCCATCAGCACCTTGCCTGCGCCACTGTCTGCAGATTGTCTCTTGTATGACGTATTAGCAGAGAGATACCGCGGTTTATAATGTTTTCATGTTTGTTTCGGACGTGCGTAATGCGAGCTGCTCCGTCGCCTCGTAGGTCAGCCGGGCATGTTCGACCCCAAGGGACGGGCCAAGTGGGCCTTCTGGAACAAGAAGAAAGGTGAGCGGCAGACTTTCCTCGTCACCGTATCTTGTGGTCACTCGTCTGGTGGGTGGAAGGAGGAAAGAAGCCACGCACTTTTTTGTTCGCCGACTGTGTTTTGTACGCTGTTGGAAACCCGGCTTCCAGTGGCTAACGAATCGCCGTAACAAGTCTGCTTCTTCACCGACTTAAAATTCACGACCAAATCATTCGGAAACCAGATATAACCTCCTTCTTTTCCTTTTTTTACGTAGATTTTTTGTTTCTTTCTTTTAACGGAGCCTTTCTTTTTTAAACTTGTCCGTACGTTCGCCCGTCTGTGCATTTACCGACTAAATTTAGCGGGAAAATAGACATAACGTGTCGTGACATCACGTGACGTCATGGTGTCAAATTATGGTGTCACGTGGTACTATGACGTTACGTGACGTCGATGTTCCTCCTAAATTTAGCGAGAAAATTAATAAACAGCTTGTTCTTCACTCCCCGAAACGACCGTTGACTGCCTTCCAAATAAGTTTGAATCGAATAGCTCGCCTAAGTCTACGAATCAATTCCTAACATTCAGAATCAGCTCGCTTTTCTTGCTTTTTTTTTTTTAGTTTTAAAATTATAATGCCGGTTTAACTTTGGAAAAGCTGAAATCAAAATCAAAGCCGTGCGTGCATTTCCTCTTCCATGCCCATGTTGTTTAAAAAAGACAACAAAAACCAAGGGAAAAAAAAAGAAGGGGGGGAGAAGGATATGCGCGTTAAGTCCCTGCGTGTTCAAATTCGAGCATTGAATAAATTCTAGCCAGCAGTAACGTATCCAATATTTCATTTTGTGCACGGATAAATGCAAGCAATATTCTACGTTTTCCTTGGCCATCTCCCGAGTGCAGTCGAGGCAAAGGCTGCTAGCTCTAGGTCCACCCCTAATCGCTCCAATCAGAGCTCGCCGTTCGATGACGTCACCGCTCGCTCTCGTTTCCTCCTCTCCCTCAGTTTCTCGGGGCATTGCTTCCGTGCCACTACGTCCAGGCTCGTTTTGAATGTTTCGAATACAGTCGAGTTTCATGGTCGATTTGCTTTGCTTTATTTTTGCTTTCAGAGTTAACTCCTTGTCTCTGGTAAACCCCGTATGTTTTATTCAAGTTCGAAGACAGGTTCATGACGTCAGCGTGAAGGTTCCCGTGTTCTCTGTCTGGTATTCCCATAACTAATGACCGTTCGAGATCTCTATAGATACCGCCATCAAGGTCGAAGCGAACGCCTTGATTACAATCGTCGATTTCTTCGAAATTTGAATACACTGAGCACTCCTAAAAAATGCAAAACTTGGAACGTTTAGCTGCGTATATAACCTTGCCTTCGAAGGGATCCTCGAAGCTTTGCGTTCGTAATTTTCCTAATGCGATGCGTCGTTGGTTTCGCTCTGTTCTCGTGACCAACTTTATATCGAGAGTAGTCGCCGGTCTAGGCAGGTACTTTACAAGAGGATGGAGTAGCCAAACCTGTTCAGGGCTTTGTCGGAAAGTTGGCGTCTTTGCTACCGTCATCGGGAAGTTTCACCTTAACCAAGGTCAATACAAGTGGCAGGCGACGCTTTTTTCCTAACCTTGTGTGGGCTGAGTCGTAAAGTAAAATAACGCGGTACGTAGCCTGCATCTACAATCCGCGCTATGGGTTTTCTATGGGTTGTTTGACTTGGGGGGATATTTAGTCGTATCTATCGGAACCGGGATGCGCAGTCAACTGACTACCTGGGATGAGCAAGAGAAACATTCGTCTCGTGTCGTCAGACCCATACAGCTGAATCCTGCCAGAGTGGACGTCGCCGCTGCAACGAAATCTCTGCAATAACAAAGTATTTTCGATTCCCCGTCGCACCATTTCACCGTGCACCATTTCTACATTGAAATAGAAATGGTGCACTGAAAATGAAACTAAAAATATGTCAATTCGAAATACTTTGAAGATGAAATGGCAGACTGCCATGATATCAGGCACGTTTGAAAGGTTTTCTTACTCTTTTGCATGGTGCTGACGACATGTTATAGCGAAAAGTGCACAGAATTCATAAGATCAGGAACACGCTCCAGTCGCACTCATTGACTCCACAAACCATGGAATCCAAGCGCACCTGTTGGCGGTGCATTCATTGTTGTGGCAACTCTCCTACTGTCTTGGTAACGAGCGAGCCTTTGAACATGCTTTCCTCCTTTCCTACGTGTTACCTGTTTACACTAAGAGGCTCTGGGCTTTCACGTGCCTTCTTCTTGGTGAATTTGCCATAATTTATCTCCTTTCTTTAAATAATTTGACTTTTCACCTCATCCGGTACGCCCTAATGCGGCTTCCCATTGCTCTCCTTGCATATTGCAGACGCATTAGACATGCGGGAAAGAAAAAGAAGGACTTTTTCTATGCTCAAGCTGAAGGGGGGACGGGCATTCATTGTGCAAGTTCATTCAGTACATGAGTAAATATGGTATTCCTCACTCTGATGCTCATACGCTCACCTTGTTCCGCATACGCTGGTGTCAGCTCTTGAAGTTTGTTCAATGGGTCCACGTCTTTGCCCAAGCGCTGGTCACGCCACAGTCTGAACCAGTAGTACACCGATGACGGCAAGGGGTTCACAGCGCTGTTGGCAAGCAGAGCGTAACCTCCATCTTGCACCAGAAGTTTGCTCTCGTGCAGCCTGATCGCCTCAGCTGGACTCATCCCATTGTCAAAGTAGTACTGGAATGTACGCTTAGTCTCGGTCAAAGGACGAAGGCGCCGAAGTGCATCTGCGGAGTCTGTGCTATGAGTGTGGCCTTCTTGGTGGATCAGCTTGATCACGGCAGGCAGTGGCATGTCTCCTCGTAGCAAGGGGTCAGTCTTCTTGGTGCTCTTGGTTATCTTCTTGATTTTGATGTCAATTTTGGCTGGGCAATCTGCACCGGGGTGGTTCCCCCGCACCTTACTTCGCTTGCGTTGGCTGCACCTCCATGTCTTATGAAACACCATCCTGCAACAATAAATGTCAGTCTTACTGTAGCAGTAGGACAAACAAGTTACTATGAAACAGATGCTGTCTGGTGAGCACATGTTAACCGTAGCCATCTGTTATTCTTCCATCCCATCTGCCGCCCCCACTACTTTCTTTCCTTCCAAATCGCTTCCCGGAACCCGAGTTCTCTAAAGCCAACGAGCCCTCGCCGCCGCTCAAACCGACCGTCCATTCTTCTCGTCCTCAGTTCTACCTATCGCTGAAATGTAAACACCAGCCTGCTCGACTCTGCTTGCCCCGGCAGCCGACTTATTCGCCGGAGCTGTAACCTTACCCCTCACCTCAAAAACAAGCCTTGCTCTCGCCCTCGCCCCTGCCCGCTGGCATCGCCTCTTCGCCTGGAGACTCTCCAAGCTCGCGTTCTCTTCCAGTTGCTTCCACCCGTCCCACTGACTCATCTTTCTTCCTGGGGCCTGCCACCGGCCCTCACAGTCTAGAAACGTTAAAGGGGCCCTCCAATGATTTGTCAACCAGTTTCAGATATTCACTTAGGCTAACCACACAGAACGTAGCTATGTGCATTCAACATAGGTGCATACATCCATCGAACTATTAGAAAATCTGAATTAACTAACTGATTTCCTGAGAGTTGACTGTAGTTCTGGCACTGAGAAAGTGAAATGAACTGCTTTGTCGAAATTATTCGGATCTTTGTGAAATGTACTAGGATAAAGAATGGTAGCGAAGTTTGGCACGGCAACAGAGCCCTTGCAAAACCATGCAGCAGAATCAACAGGCACCGAAAGGCGGGCATTGTGGGAAACAGAGCGGGTGACGGGAGCTAAGCGGCACGGTCACAGGAAGGGTGCTTCGCCCCCGTGGCCTTTTGGGATTTTCGCAAGGAGTCTGGTACATCACTGACCTTACAAATAACACTTCAACATTTCCATAATATGCTAGTAATCTGATTTAGACACACTCAGGCACAGTTTTCCACTCTTTGAAGCTTGGTCAAGGGGTGTGGCATCACAAGAGCAGCATGGGAGAATAAAGATAAAGCAGCGTAACTAAATCATTTCTCCTCCTCAATGCCTCTGTATCACTGTAAAACACACACATTACCTTTGGCATCTGTCTGTTGACTTCACGTAGTCGACAATCCAGGATGTGTTTGTGCGTAGCCCATAGTCCTCCACCCATTGACCAGCAGCGACATCATCAGACAGGTTGGCACGTAGAATTTCAACCTCACTCGATGGGGATTCGGTGTTCTTGACAGACTCCATGGTCGTGAAGTTAGTAGGTCTGCACCCATAAATAAGGAGAGGCCACTCGTAACATCCATTTATGGTGCAAGGGCAGACAATCATGTTTTTCATTAGTCAATGTCATTACACTAAAATTAATGTAATGATGTACTGCATAAAACAAAGCTGTGCAAAGAGAAATAGTTATAATGCACTTCTGCTGACCATCTAGTGCAGCAAGCACGCTTAGCTACAATACAGTAGAGGCTTGCAAACTCAGCAGAGGTGAAGAAAGCAAAGAGCGAAGAAAAAGTGAAAAAGAGAAAGTGATTTCTTTTGCCAAGACAAGCCTAACTGTT